>CAKKOB020001169.1:0-26368 GCA_918844115.2 Phlebotomus perniciosus | reverse complement strand
TCCACGCCCTTTGAAACCTTTCATTTAATATCCCCTATTTTTGACCTTTTATCTGTTAAATGAATCTTCTCAATCAATTTAACGAACCCGAGTTACTACACAATCCACATACCACGCAAGGAGAGGCGCGAAGCGCCTCGTTAGATATAAAAAAAACAATAGTTTTTGCTATATAATTCTCTACATTTTAAAATTATATATGTTTTATATCAATTCCACCCCATTAATAAGTTCTAACCTTTCATCTTGGTATAATTTTCAAACTTTTTCCACAAAACGTTTATATATATTATAGTTTGTTTTACTTTGGTTTATTTATTTTCAAGATTATTCTCCCAAGATAAAATTCTCAATATTATTTTTCTATATAAAGGGCTCTCACAATTGAAGCAAAAGTTTTGTGAACTTTCTTGTAAGACAAGCCATTACGACTATAATGCCTTTCAAACTACTGTCTTGAAACTTGTTCCAAGCTCTGTTTGGTTGAGTAGAACTAAATGCGGAGGAGGTAGATATTCCCAAAAGTTCGCTCTTCATGGTGTTGACACGAGAGGAGGTAAAAAATTCTAAAAATAAAGTGCATTCCACAGTCTTACGTCAACTTCTCAATTTCCAAGTGCATATAGAATTCTTTTGGTTCTCTAGCACAATCTTATATACAAATTTTTATTATATATTGATATGTGTGGGAGTTTTCTTCCTCAGAAGATGGTGAATGTAAATAAGGGAAAACAGAGAACATCTCTCACTGGTGTGTCAATTGTATATGTTAGAGATTGGATTTGAAGTGAGAAAAGATGGGCAAAAGTTCTTGCAAGAAGAGGTTTTGCACATTGAGGAGAAGCTTAGTGTCTTCTTATATCATAAACAGAATACGTGGATATTGGTGTCAAGAACGAAGAACAATGTGTTTAGAAAAGCTTTCCACTTTCTCTCTGTTGTTCTCCCGCCCGCCAGACAAGAATTTGGATTCAGGATTACTTTATGAACATCTTTACTCTTTCATTTGAGATGAAGTTGGAATGAAAAAGTAGGTTGGATTGGTAAGAGGATATCTGAATGGCTAAGGAATGGTGTTGGATAAAGGTTATAAGGCTTTAGCTTCCAGCAACATTCACAACAAACTTTATATGAGAAATACTTAGTGGATAAGAAAAGGAATGTGTGTTTCACCTTATTGGTTAGGACTTCCTTTTGAAATCACAATAGAAATAATAAAAAAACACAGGCAGGACAATGGGATATGGAGAAATGTAATAGACAATTTTTATTAGGTGAAAATATGATGGGAAAATTTTTATGGATTTCCAGTATATCGATATTGACTTCATATCCACACATTATTGGGCGGTAAAATGTGGTTTGTGGGGATGGAAGTGGATCAAGACAACGGAATGAGGGAGACTTGTGGCTAGAATATATTGGCATGTTTAAGTTTCCAACATTACATAGAAATTTATGATGTTAGCAAAAGGAACAGTAGAGCATTTATGTGGACTCTCGCGCCCCTTAGTTACATTTTCTTCGTCCCTTCCCCAATAGACGATGGAGAGTAAATAGTGATGTCATATTTTTCATTTTCCACCCAAGTTGGTGCATGAGAGCTGCCAGGGGGTGGATTGGCGGCGGGGAGAGAAAGAGAAATCTCAAACGAGAAAGAACAGTGAATCAGATTTATCGAGAGACAGTTATTTGAAAATATGTTCTACACACGTTACATTCCCTCCCCAACATGTCATATTCTACATATATATGCCACTATATAAGCAATAGAATGTAATCCTAAAATTGTGTGATAGATATTTTCTGATTTTCACATTTCTCACATTTTATGGATGTTTTCTCTCTCACTGGCGGTGTTTTCCCAGAGTCTTTCCTTCCTGATATTCCCAGAGATTAATATTTTTTTCTTTTAACATTCAATTTTGGCATTTGCTCGCCAAGTGGGAGATTTATGTCAGAAAATTGAGTGAAATTATTTATTTATTGGACAGAATTTTATATATACTTTAACCTACCCTAAAAGATGAAATAGGTATTCTCAGAAGTCACTTTTGAGTACCGGAAGAAATCATGAATTTTTCTCTACAAAGAAACTTTTCAAAGTTTCATCACTTTTGTATTCCTCTTGAGAGACTTCAATATCATCGCTTTGACAAGAAATCCCATGTGTGATTGAAGATTTAATTCAATAATATTTAACTTATTCACAAGGGGAAAGGATAAACATTTTTTGCTACTTTGACAATTTCACTCGTCAATTCTGCAGATAAATAGAGGAATTTTTTTTTGCATTTTCGCTCAATTTATGCCAGAGCATTACATTGGCAAACAATTTTCCTCTTATACCCCATTAATGTGAATCAACCAACTATGAATTCAAATCGTGTGATATACCTTAACATTGAATTTGATTGTTTACATAATTGATGGAATGCAAATTATGCCACATAGAGTTGATGTGAAGAGTGGAAATAAAAATGCTGATGGAAGAGGAGGTGATGAAAGGAGAGAATTCTGCTAATGTGGGGTTTGGCGGTTTTTTTTCTACCTCTTCCCTGGAAAATCACATAATATTGTGTCACCTTCTCGGCAATTTGATCCATAATGTATGCAAATATATGGTGAGGGGAAATTGCAAAATAGACACGGTCTACCTTCTTGGAAGGTACATTTGGACGAGACGACATCATGGCAGGATCAGGGAATAATAGAGTTGGTGTTGCGAGGAGGAAAAACCACTTGGGGACACGAAAAAAAAGAACATCTCTTACCAATTAATTTTCTATCCGTCCACCGGAAAAGTATTATTATTATTATTGCATAAGATATTGAAATAGTGGCCTGAGAAAAGAGTGGACTTGTAATTACTGGGAATACATTCTTGTGTTGTTCGGAGTTTAGTATGGAAATGAAAGTGGATTGTGGAATTTAAATTGCTTATAATTAAACCTTGCTACATCATTTCTTCTCTGCTGGCTGTTGCTGGTAGATTTGGTGAATCGAGGAAAATAATTGTTAGAATTTTTCTCTTTCCCTCAAAAGACTAAATTCCTCTTTTTAGTGATTCCAAATGTTGTTACAGCTTCTAACATTTTTTTATATTGGCTCAAAAGCAATGTAATCTGCAGTTTAAAAACCCAAATAGCATTTCGAAAAGAGCTTTTATCCTTTTTCCACCCTTAAGTTACGCCCAAGATGTTTTGAAAATGAGCCAATAGCATAATGCTGAGAGATAGGATAAATTGCATTAATAAATTATATTCTCCCTCACTTAATATCTTTTTTTCTGTGGCGAGTTTATTATTGTATAGATCTCTGCCATGCCTTTTGATGCTGTGCAGCATTAAAGTTGCAAATGGTGGAGGCGAGAAAAAAAAAGAGTGCAATAAGGGTGCACATAATGTGAATGTGCAGATAAGCGAAAAGTCGTAGTGTGAGACACAATCAAGGAGCTGATAGCATGTGCAGGAGCAGTATAACGAATTTTGTACAAGAAAACATACCCAGCAAAATGAAAAGGCAACATTTGTAGCTTTGGTACTTCTTTTAGTGCGGATTTTAGAAATTAAACTGATGTCACTTTGAGTTTTCTTAGATTAAAGCCATTCAAGCAAAAGAAAAAATCAATTTGATAAAAGTTATTTCCATCCTTGCGGAGAGTGAGAAGGATGGTAAACAAGAGAGGGTTAAAAATATTCATTTTTCTTTTTATCGACTTCAACTTATAGCCATAATGCCCTTTTTTGACTCTCCCCCTTTGTTGTATCCCCAAAGTTGACTCTCCACTTCTCGGGCAATGGACAAAAATGCTGTATTAATTTGAGTATATGGGGTTTAGTCTCTGAGGAAGGCGAAAAAGAGGGAAAAACTTTTGCCACATTTCGTCTCATATAAACCAAATGGTTATACCATCAATTTTCACTTACTCGACCCAGAAATCGCACTTCGCAGCATTCTCAATGGCATTCCTTTGCTTTTTTGTGCTCCATTTCCTCACAAATTACTAAACGCAATACACACTCTTTTCTACAGATTTTCTACTCTTGGGGGCTTCTAAGAACGAAAAGTTTCTACTTAAATGGCTATAAACTCCTTAACAGTATATGAGATCCCATTATAGGGAAAGTAAAGTTTGTTTTATTGAAAGTTTGCTCAATTTCACATTGTCAATTGAAGAGAATTTGCAAATAATATGGAAAAGTTTTCCTCCAATTGCATTGAAATTGCACTCAGATGATTAAAATTGCGTGCATTTTCTTATTCGTCGGTGTTATCAAACACCAAGCGTCTTAGACACTTTTTTTACCTACCGCGCATAATTATAAGAAAAATAATTGTGGTGTTCGATGAATGCCGAAGCATTGAAAAAGTGGCTCTACTCAGTGATTGAGTAGCGTATTTGCAACATTTACAGTTCATGATTAAAGGTGCAACTCGTAAGGAGTTTGCCGTTAGACTTGGTGGCTAAGAAATCCAATCTCTTGCGGAGAGAAACAAGATAAGTTTATACTACAGGTTGGCTCTTTGACCTAATTTTAATTAAAACTCGTCATCTGTCCACGTCTCTGTTAGGTTTTGCAGGTTTCTGAAACGCATTGTATCGATTGTTTGATTCCCCATATAATTTTAATGACTAAAAATGTTGTGAATTTGGAGCAAAAGTTACAACATATTATGAGGAGAGGTACGAAATGAGACAGATTTTCGTTTGTGATAAAACTTTTGCCTTGGCTTTTCACTTGTAATAAAGTTACCTGCAACTTACATTGCGTAAGATGAAATCGCATAAATTGATCTGTGGACAAAAAATGAACAGGCATAGCTAAATCAATTAAATTCAATTTAATTTATACTTCTTTCTCATGTCTTTGCGCGGTTCGCAATGAAGAAAGTAAAATCTGTTTTTGATTGGCAAACAGTTTCTTGAAGTGGCGAACTTGCAAAAGATATATAAGTTTTTGCTTAAATTACCAATCAATTAAAATCATTAAAATAGGAGAGTTTTGTGCAAAGTTCTGCTGGAGACAAGTTTAAATTGCTAATAATTAGTTATTGTATTTAACATAATATTCCTCAAAGTAAATGAAAAAAGTATTAAATCAAATGAATTTTAATCAAGTCGAGTAAATTGTGCAAATGTTAAAATTTTTGTTCCCCCATCAAGAATATCTACTATTCATGGTAATGAAATTAAATGGTGGAGTTTTCACTCTTTTATTTTCATTCAACATTTCCTTCCCTTGGCAATTAGATGATATTTTTTTACTACTTCCCTCAGAGAGAAAATCTACCTCTGTTGCTTTTTCTGCAAACATTTTTCCCTAACGCAGTTTTCCCCCCTTTTTATAACCCTAAACTAACGAGTATCTCTTAATACTCTGCCCACTCACAGCAGTATTTTTTTAATTAGGTGTTGTGGATGCAACTATTAAAATGTAACTCTTCATTAAGGGTGTGCCATATAACTTGATATAGCCATGGCGAATGAATAATGATAACGCGAGGAAGTGAAAATATGAACAGAAGTTGTTGAAGATTGAGTATAATTCAGCTCTGGATTCACTTATTTAATTCTGTAAACTGTCTCAGTGATTTTAATTAATAGCACAAAAGATATATATTGGGTCCACCATAGCTAAACGACGAACAGAAACTTAATATTTTTTCCCAGTCAAGAAGATCATTTAAAAGTATCTTTCTGCTTTTCCTTTCGTCGCTGTATAGCAAAAAAAAAGTTAACTTCTTTTCGCCTCAAGTTTGGCATAAAATTCGGAATATAGGCCGAAGAGATGGAAAAGTTTGTAAGAATTTTCTTAAAATATCTTTTCGCCTTTTCCGTGCTGCCGTATATTGGTGGCTTTATTTTTCTCACTTCTCATACGCCAAGGGTGAAAAAATGGTGATGACAATATGAAAAGGGAGTGAAAAGGTATTTAATAGTGGCTTGTCGGCGGTTTACGGTGAAATGTTTATAATTTAGTCACAATAAATTTGTCCTTTTTTTCTGGCCACGAACTTTTTATTGCCTCAAAATTACACCGTGGACTAGCTGGGTGTCTTAAAAATATATTTTTTTTTGTTCGGAAAATGAAATTGTTAATAATTTTTCTAGATTTTCCTTTTAGTTTTATATTTATTTAATTTCAAAACGTTCAGGGAATCAGAAAGACTGTCACCGCGATTGTCTTACGTTGTAGAATGGGGAGGGAAATTGGTCCAAATACCCACAATATATATATGTGGAATATTTACACACAAGTTTAGTGGTTGAGGAAAGTGCTGGTAAATTTGGTGGGTTTATAAATTTGAAGCTTTACAACCATTTCCTTATTGTGGCTGAGGGTAATGTGACACCACTTTCCTTTTATTAATTTTTAACGACTGCATCATGTTGATAACTTTTGCTCTCTTCTTTCGTATTAAGATGTGAATTCAACGGGAGGAAAACTAACAATATCCCCAAGAGGATTTTTTCCATCCTCCCCTATATAGAGTCCGGAAAGTCTCAAATATAAATATTTACATGGCATTACTCTGTGATATATTTCCCATGGAAAACATTCAATGTATAAGCTGTTCCATTTCCATTCGACACCTTAATTTACTGTGTAAAAGGCGGGCAAAAATCGAAAGAGAAGATAATCTGGGAAGGTGATAGAGTGGAGTCGAATATATAAATCTGATTATTATTCACAAACCATCACGTCCCAAACGGTGATAATATTTCACCGGATATTGAAACATTTTTTTTTCCTTCGATGTTTTTATGTCTTCTCTGCATCAGTCATTCCTCATTGAATACATGTAAAATCATTCATGGAATAAATTGCAAATCCTGTGACGCGCAGTACTAGGTGTTCGTGAAGGTGGCAAATGGGGTATTAAATCGCATAAATATATCAATATGGAATATCATGGGGATTTTTCTCTGATTTCTGAAATCAACTGGCAAACGCAATCCACTTCAATATTCAACCACAATAAATTACATTATTAATTTATTTTCAATGGATTTTCCCTGTGAGCAAAAAAAAAGAGAGTAGTCAAAGGGAGAGACAGTTGCTCTCTTCAAATGGACAATTCATTCGTACTGAATGAGGGGGAGGGGGGAGAGAGGAAATTTATTCGGAAAGTGTGCTTTCCCACAGGGATTTAAGTGAGAAAAGGGGAACTGACAATGCTTCGATTGGATTTCCCACCAGATAAGCGCTAAAAGAATATTTGTAGAAAATTCTTGTTATCATTTAATGTATGAATCATTTGAGGATTACTTTGAATGCATTGTGAGCGCCAAATCTCACAGGACTAACACTGATGGAATAATAAAATTGAGAGAAATGGGAAAACTCAATAAGGAAAGGAAACCTTGTGGTTATATCTGAAATTGTTTAGCATCTCCCTACTTCGAAGGAAGAACAGATTTGACAGCAATGCAATTCTATAGTATTATGTTCTTTTATATAAGTTTATTCTCTTCTGTATTAAAGGGTTTTTCTCTTTTGGCTTTTTTTTGCGTCAAATTTTCACATACTTTGTCGTATATGGATGAATTTGTTGGGCAATAAAGGTTGGAATTTGTGCAGAAAATAACGTTCAATGAGGTCAAGTGTGTATAATTGAATTAATAGATAACGTTTGGCGTATTTAATTGTATATTTACGGCTTACCACAAAGTATACGGCAAACTATGTGAGAGTTAACTAAGGGAAATTGTAAATTTAATTCAATAAATTGTCACCGATAATAATAATATAGAATGATTTAGTAGGAAAGACATAAAAGACCTTTCATAAGACTTGATTTCTTTTTGTGTGACCCTTTTGTATTTTATTGCATTTCTCTTATACGATCTATATAAACGAAAATTAACTTTAATGAAAGTCACTCCGTGGTATCACATGCACACATGTAAGTTATATTTTATGTTAGATAGAAAGGGAGAGAAAGATATACTCGCATTTTTTGTTGTCTTGCTAAACCATGATTCACGAGAAATTGTGAATGATGAAAAACAGAAAAGGAATTCAATCAATTTTTTTCATCATCAACTATAATTTCTCCAAGCTTTTTATTACAAATGAGGTTTGGTCGGAAAATTACCCTTTTGCGCTTTTTTATATTCATATGGTTATTTTATTCTTATAGAGACATTTTTTTTAATTGCTGGGACTTTTTTGAAACCTCAATGAATTTTCAGTTTTAATTGAAGTGTGTGGTTTTCCCGGAGAGTGGGGGATTTTTAAGTGTGTGGTGGGTGTGTGAGTTTAGAGATGGCAATAAAGTGTCACCTTTAATTATCCTTGAGAAGGATTCAAAGAGTTATACATTGTGGTTTTTCCAATTAGAGATGGAAAATGAGCATATTAAAATTTTTCATTCGCTTCACTCGAAATAATGCAGAAAATTTTAATAGCTTCACATGCTTTTTTGTCTTTCCTCAATTTTATTATTTTGACACGCTGGATGCCGAATTTTCACACACATCACACGCAATTTTGACATACATTTTCCCATTATGCATTCCAAACTTTGATTTCAATTATATTAGCAGTTATGACCCATAACTACGTTCGCATATAAATTCATCTTTTATTGTAAAATGGTGTAACACAGTTTTTTTTTTGTATTCAATGGGTTAGAGGCTGTTGTAAAAGAAATACAGAAGAGAGCAAAATACTCGCACATTTTTATGATAAACTATTGACAGATATTGAATAATTGTTTTGACAAAGAGGGGAAAAGACATTATTCATGGGGCTATTTCAACAAAACAAGTATAGTACGCCTTTTTATGGGATGTTTTTATGGGCAAAAAATAGTAGATCTTATAAATAAATCTTGGTGATATTTCGATTTCACTTTCTCGATGGGAATTCGCGTAAGTTTTATGCACTTCTTGAATAGAGGCAATATCCGAGAAATTGTGCTCGCAATGAAAAGCCATAAACTGTATTGATTGAGAGCATTTTCTTTCTGAAAATGTTGATAAGAATTTAATGTTTTATTATGCGTATAATTTAAAAGATTCAACCAACTAAATCTTGATGATAGATGCTTTTAAATAAAATGCACCTTAGAAAAGTGCAGGTTGTGACATTTCTTTGGGGCATTAAATTACAGTCAATTGCAGTGTTTTTTAGAAAAAGTGCATTAGATTCTGTGGAGAAAATATAGAGATTTGTCTCGAATCAGACCATGTAATTTAATATCTTTTTTTATATACTGAAAACAAGCAATTTCACTATTTTCATCTTTCACTGTATCTCAAATGATGTTTTTTTCTATACCAACCGAGGAGATGAACTTGAATTGAAAATCAAATTACGCTATTTTAATACCACGACACAATTTCCGTCAGAGTAAATCCATAAAATTCTCTCATCTAAAACTAATCAGTTAGTTGGGTGGGTTGGAAGAATATTTGAAAGGGAAATGGAAAAATACTTTAACTCTGCATTTGCCATCATCACCGGATGGTGAGAACTGGGTGGATGTGGATGGGGAGGGTGTGGAGTGTTTCCCCATCGGAAAACCATTTCCCTGGCAAATAGTTGAATGGGTTAGTACTTCACTGACATATTTCGCACTTCTTCAGGCGCTTCCCCCACCCACAGAATTGATAGAATTATAAATTTTAAATGTGTCATTTTCCATTTTGATTCTCTTACTCCATTTTTCATCCCCATTGTCTCTCCGCAACTTCCATCCTCTGTCATTGCACTCGCAGAATTTCATAAAATGGAACATGTGTTTCTTCAAGAAAAATTGATGGTATTTCTTCACCATATTAGACATCTTTTTCATAAATAAATGAATGTCGACAGAGTGATTTTTCTATGAATTTTGAATACATGGCAAATGATGGCGACAGTGTTGAAGAGAAGAAAGATATATATAATACAACAATTGATGCCTCTTCGGTTGTTTGATGAACAAATAACTGACAAGTGGGTGAGGAATATTTTGCCATGTAATTATTCCGTTGTGTATTTGAATTTTTATGGAATGTTTTGAAAGTGAAATTGTCAGACAAACATAACTTTTTCAATTATTTTCACTATCACTTTTGTATGTCCCAGAAATTATCCTGTAAAAATGATGATCTGATACTACAAGTGTATCAGACGTTAAAAATTTTAACACTGACACTAATTCCTGGACCAAATTTTTTACTTTATAGTTTCTTTAATTAAACCAACAGAACTTCGAAATTATTCTGGAGGCAGTGTTCTTTACTGCAAGATGAATTTGATGAAATTAGAAGTCTTATTGTCTTTTGATATCACATATAACTGTTGTCATCCCACATTTTAGATAGTTTCCTAAAGCACAGCATAGAACACATTGGAGAAGGCAATTAAGGTGTAGATTAAATGATTAATTCATCATAAATCCAGCAACGTATGGCTCTTCTGGAATTCCCACCTATCCCAAGTTGTCTCTTAGAATTATCTCTTGGAATTTAAATTCCTGTCTTGTTGGAGAAAACAAAGGTTTTGGGCTTTTTTTTCTTGAATTGAAATAATATATGGGAGAAAGACAGAAAAAGGAAGAGAAAAAAACATAACTTTTTATAGTGATACTTCAATAAACAATGAGATGTTGAAATTCTTGAATTGTGTTTCTCCTATTTTCTTCCCGGCACATTAGCGATATGTAATTTCATTAAACACACCGTGTACAGTTTTTCATGTGGCTCCAACTGTGTTTTCTACGAACCCACCAACCTGTTGAACTTATTATAAATTCACTTCATTATTAATCAAATTACAGACCATTTTCACATAGTCTCCAAATCAGGTGGACGCAGAGAAGTGCTAAAGTGTGGAATATTAATTAGCTTTCTTTGTCTTGTACGTGAAAACATTAACTGTGATTAATCACTTAAGTTCACATAACATTTATTATGTTTAAATTATTACGACTCTTATCATATCAAATCTTATGGAATTTTCACCCATTTTACAAAAGGTAAAAAGATTTACTATGTATGTAAAATGGTAAAGGGAGTTGATATAAAAAGGAAATGGCAAATTACTTGCTGTGCGAGTATAATTTAATTTTCGATGAATTTTCGAAAAGCTAACGACAAACGGAAATTGGATTCTATTGGGAGGAAATTTTCTTCTCATCGCAGCACTGATTTTTCGGCCTAGGATGGATTTCTTTCGTTTTAACGAAATTCAGTGTATTTTGTCAAATACATCGTTTACCATCTCATGAATTAATTATTTGCCACTCATGTGTTATCATTATTTGATTTATTAATTGATTTCCATTTTGAGATATTTATTCAAATGACTCGTTCAAAGCCGAATTGCAATCAAAACACTGATGAGAATATTCAAGAGGGGCAATTTGTGAACAATCCTGTGCTGCCGATGGGTACATTATCTTAATAATGGCCCGAACATAAAGTGTGAGAATGCGTAAAGTGACAATAATGCGGCGTACAACATAATAAGAGAACGTGAAGTGAATGCCGAAGGAGAGATGACTAAAATCCTCCTTGAGACGCGCTGCAGCTTGTGGTTTGAAAACTGGGGGGGGGGCGGATGGGGGGTTATTTGGTAAATCCACAAACGGAAAAAAGCCATTCATCCTAAAGAGTTTGACATAGAGATATATTGCCCATAGGTTAAAGTTGTTTATTTCTGCCTCTATTTCATCTTTTCTGTTCTAGTCACTCCTTAACATCTTCTGGATGAAAATTTCCTCAACGCATAGAAAGTGGTGTTGTGATAATTTTCTACCAGACCAGACATTTAATTAGTTAGATTAGATGAACAAATAAATTTCTCCTTGTTATTTTTTCTCAATCTGCATCTACGTGAAGAATGGTCTATCCAGACAGAGAAGGTTGGTGTGGATAAATAAAATGCGTAAAAATTCCTATTTATCTTTCATAACTTTTGATTTCTTTTCTTGACGAGAATTCAAATACCATAAATTTATCACTTTTTAGAGACAAGGTGTATAAGGAATTCACAATGACTTTCTGTTGTGTTGAGGATACTTTTTTTATAGCATGAGGTGAGAGTTCTATTTTTAGGTATAACAAGGGAATTTATCACCACGTTCCCATCTCAAATCTTCAAAAAATACATCATAATCTCTCCTTCTGTCTCAATTTCTATGCCACTTCCTTTTTATCTTTCTACGCGTTGTTATGTGACGTGTTTGATTTTTTTGTCCCATAGACTTTAGTTGGAATAAAGAACTTCATGAAATTAAATTTTATAGTAATTTTAGATTATTTCAATTCAATTTTATGTTCCTAAGTTTTGTTGAGGCGTAACTCTCATCAAGTAAATATTGAATTAATGTTGGAAACACATATTGAATAAGATATTATTATTTGTAGTAATTTGGTGCATCCACAGGAAAAGTATATAGAGATGGGTGTAATCTAATTTAGAAGTAGCGGATCATCTTAAATTTACCAAGTTTTCGTTCATGTTATAAGCATAATAGGGCGCAATCAGTCATCTATAGAGGCTCATGAGATTTAGATGCCACATCATGATTTCTCCCACTGACTTCACTCTTGTCGCTTTGTCTCAATGCTCAAGATTATGTTGAGACACAAATTGAACATTAGCTGTAACATTTCACACTGCAATTTGATTAATTTAAATCTTGGAAGCTGGTGTGACATCATATAAATGAAGAACATGCGGCTGAAGCATATTCTTAAGTGAATTTTCTTGTCTATCTAATTAAAACTCTATGGCCACGTATAAGCAAAGAAATGTACATAATTATCTCGAAAAAACTTTTTTCGACTGATTTACAAATTTCGGAAGAAATTCGCGAAATCTCTGTTAATCCTGTTAATTGATTTTCGTCTAAATTTGTATTTACTCGCGTATTTTAACAACTATTTGCAGCAAGAGATGCATTCAATGAGGAAAGTTGTTGGCATTCTGTAAACATGATTTACTATGTGTAAATCATCCCAAATTGACTTGCAATTGTATTTAATCTCCGAATACACTCCGGCTTCAGTGCTCTTCGATCCAAATTTCTTTCACTTATGCAAATTAAACTCAATAAAAATTAAGCAAAGTTTGTGAATTTACTAGAGTTTTATTGCATTTCTCTTATGTATTTCCTATCCAAGAATCATATCTTGAAATAGACATGTAAATTTGGAAGATTTTCGAAAGTTTTTAGAATGTAAATTGGGTTTTTGAAGTAATTTAAATAGTTAAAAATTAAATAAGTTTCACCTGGAGGCATTGAGAAAATAGCATTTCAAGCGAAAATAACTCTTACTGTTTGGTAAAAGTTTCTTGAGTAAACAAAGGAGAAGCTGCACAAAGCACAGGTAGACAATAATTTAAGTTGAAACATAATTTGTGACTCAGCAAAGATTCTTTGCGAGTTTGGCATAAATTGAGAGGAAGCAGAGATGAGTGATATATTAATAAAATCAGTGAAGCACTTTTTTATGTCTCCGTCCTTGTCAATACATATTGATTTTGTCCTGTCGTAGTCACTCTTTAACGATATCCATCGTACATGGGAAGTTTGGGATCAGTTGCTCGACCCTCCATTGTCTCCTGCCACCCACATTTCGTCCGAGTTGCAGCCGAGTAGGAAGTTGGGAGTTGACGAGAGAGGATGTCGTATAGGGATAGATAACACTAATCTTAAATGAATGAGTTGATCGACGAACAAGATGATGTGATTGCAATGATGAATGACTAATGTTGATGAAGGGATTCGAACTGTAGTGACATTTTTGCCCTAAATAAGTTCTTGCTAACTCTATAGTTCAGTTTTTAAGCTCTTATAGAATGAATAATCAATCAATAATGAAATATGTGAACTTTTACTAAAAAATATGGGCATATTTCATTCATATTTTACTTCAAAAATAGTTTCACTTTAAAATAGTTTATATTGCTTGAACAATATGTATAATATATAGGTAGTTTTTTCTCAGTGTTTTAGTTTTATAGTTGAGGGAGGTGTTCAATTGTCAATCCTACCACAGACATTTGAAACTTTCACTGATCTTGTGGCATGAACATTAAAATCGATTTAGTGTCAGGGAGACAAATGACACAAATATTGGAGTATAGGAACATCGAGTCTGTTTGTTGTCAAGTTCTCCGGTATGTGCTGAGGTAAATGTATTATTGTTGTCAATGGTTAGTCAAAAAGTCTTTCCATATAAGCTGGGTATAAAGCGATGAACATTGTAAATCAAAAATACGATAGCAATGTGTTTCTATATTGATGGAATCAAGTACAACATTTTGCGCATTTATGTTGTCTGTGATGCTTTTTTGTCTTTCTTGTCTCGTCTTTTATCACATCGTGAGGAAAGATGGAAGACAAATTGAAGAATTTAGAGAAATAAATCTTTTTATCTTGAGAATTTCCTCTGAAAAGTTGGAAGAAATTTTTTCTTATTTGTACGAGAACAAGCATTTTGAGTTCAAAAACCAATAAGTTTGACTTTTAAGACGATTGTAAAAGAGTTTTCCCTCCTTTTTGGAGGACTGTCAATAAGATTGGAAGAGGAAGAAAATTTATGAAAGAAGTCAAGAGATGAAAATCATTAAATTTCACGTTTGAATATCATTTGAGAAGAATAATGTCTATTTATAGGTCGAGAGGAAAGTCCTCTTGACTTATGGTTTATATCCGAGGGGAAAAGTCTAAGCAAATACAGCGGAAAATTATCCTAAAATGCTATAAAGTTGGAAACCTGTTATTCTCATTTGGCATTTTGTATGCGAAAATTGTGAGAATAATTCAATAATGTTATACATTCAGTGCAACTAAGGGTGCCTGTCTGATTTAATTATATGCAAATTCGGTAAATTTTGGCAAACATTCTCTCTCTTTAGAGAGAGAAAGACAGTTTAAATGTTTAATCTTTCGGAATTTCAGCTGTTCATCTACAAAATTATGTTATTTGACCGCATGTAAAAAATTCTTCTTCCCTAATTTAACATAATATTTGGATTGCTTTCAAATTCATAAGGTATTTTGGGAAATATTTAAATCAAATTCTAAAAGTTCTTGTCCTTTTATTATTTTACTTTTAACGTTTAAATGTTTAAAATACAAGGAATCTGCAAAATTTCAGCAATATTTGAGGTTCACTTGATTCTGATTGAAATAGTGCAAGAGTGATTTGAATGGAATGTGGAGTAAAATGACCACAGGACAGCGCAAAATTGCATTGGAGCAGAGTTAGATGAAATCAATGAAATGTAAATTTCGTTAGGTGAATTTATTATTGATGAGGACATGGCATGTAGAATGAATCCTTTCCTAATGATTATTTATTCTCTTGTAATATTGGCGGAGAGTATGCATTATTTCTCCAGTGACATTGTAAATCGCTGAAGAGCAAAAGGATGTCCTCTTTAAAATTTAAATCACACGCCTCTCTAGCGCACTTGACGAATTGCATATAAATTAATTCCTTTAATATACATAGAGACCCTATTTTATCCTACTACCAGTAGATGGATGATGTTACGTGCGTGATGTTTAGGGATTAAATGGCGAATGAAGGTGACTTGGTGAATAAATAATGCGTCTTAGAACTAATTAGGGTAAAGAAGGTGCGTGTGTTAAAATGCGGTCTTACTTCCTATCCATCAGCTATGAAAATGTGCGAACGAAAGAGATGGCGAAATGGATATAATTACTAATTATATAGTTGTAATGTAACCTGTGAGACTATTTGAGGACCTCTTTCAGGCAAAGGCTTACAAATATAATGTGATGAAAGCCACTTCGCTGTCAGCCACTTATGAGATGGTTGCACGGGAAGGCGCGATAAGTGCCCCATATTGCCATTAAATAAGGGATTTTATGGTAATTTTATTCAAGTTCACATCACTCCATTTGGCTTTCATGCGAAGTGGGTGGGTGTTATTGACTAAATCAGCATCAAGACGATCCACTAAAAGAGATGACACGATACCACGAAACCCTATATTATTATTTAATATCATCACACAATCCAAATATTACTCATATTTAGTTTTTTTTTATAGTGTCGTTTTCACAAATAGTCTATATACGACTTGGGGTGAATATTACGATATTGATATAATGATTTAATCTGTCGTGAATTGATCAAATCACCCCCTAAACCACCGAACGTGACCTTTGAGGGTCATAAAATAAGCATCTCTAATATTTCTGCTTGTCTGTGTGTCCGTATGTTGCGAAAGAACAAGAATAAGTTATCCTAAATTATTGCTTCTTAAATATTTTATTGTCTCTGTTTTTTTAAGATTGTTCACTTAATTTCTGGAATCTAAATTCAATTTAGAGAGAGAGACAATTTGAATAAATGGCAGTTTCCAAAAGAGCGTGTTCGAAGAGTGGTTTGAGAAAGGAAATCACTTATAACATACTAAATTATATGTGGTTTTCTGTTGTTTTTTTTTTGTCTTTATTTTACCCCGAAGAAATTCACTTCCTTTCAGTTGTTGAGAGATGCGTGAATTTCCCTTTCTATTCCATCTCATATTATTACAATTTACTCGCTATTATCTCAAAACATGTAGCCGCAAGCAGGTAAAATTCGGAGTTTGTGCCATTGCCTGGGTACAATGTCTCAATAACAATCTGATTGATGCGTGAGTATAAATTTTATTTCTATTTTCTTCTCATACACTCTTTCACTTTATGCTCCCTGTATTGTGGCTGTTTTTTTGTCGATGGAAAAGGTATAAAAAGACACATACCTTGGAAATATGTTGGACATATTCTTGAACACGATAAAATAGAAGGATACATTGTATAATGTCGGGAGATTATGCAGAATTTTATTGCAGTATATGGGGATTTATTTGATGTTCTTGAATGAAAATGCCTCTCATACCGGAATGTTTGGAGCTTATAAAGGAGTTTAGACATTTTTGGCATTATGGAGCTACTGGTTGCATTGACTTTGCAATAAACTACAACCTTATTGATGTCTTAAATGCGAAATTTTCGACTGTGAAACACTTTGTAAAATGCTTCTGTGAATTCCTCAATGGATAGAGACACGATATATTAATGCAGAAATGCTATTATTAAAAATAATAACGACATAACATCGTGTTTAGCATGCTGATGGTATGGGTCTGGTTGGAAAAATTGTATATGACTAAAGGGAAAAACAATCGTGAGAACTTGTGGATATGTTAAGCGGTTTTGTAATTTACTTTCTAAAACTTGCGTGAATGTTTATGGTTGTCCCTCAAAGTGGAGTACTTTAGCTTTAGATGGATAAAATTGTAAGATAAATAATAAACAAGAGTGTTTACTCTAAATGGATATTTATGGGAATTGTATTCGTGTCTTGTTGATATTCTTTCGATGTGTTGAGTATACATAGGAGAGATATCACACTTGCCAATATAAAATCATTTGGTTTGCTGTAAGGAACGTACATGTTTACAATGATACAATTTTTCAGTCTCAATGATTGTAAAATTTTATTCATTGTTTTTATTTAAAAGAGTATTTTCTCACACCGTGAATTCCATTTTTCATCACTTCAATGGGATTTTCTCAATTTTTGTCCTCTTCATTTTCCTGATAGTCTCATTGAAAATGCATTTTCTATTAATATCTTCCATCAGACTTTCTTGGATATTTCTTTTTCACCATTGGTTTCTTGCACAAATAACTGGAATGTCTCTCTCACATGCAATGGAAATTTCATCATTGAAAAACATTCATTATATTTCAGCACTTTTTTCTTCTCATTTTCTTAACAACCTCAAACCAATTTGAGTAATGAAAATTCGTCACACTTTGCTGCCTTTTTTCGCGTCTTTCTTTCTTTTTCACCTTCTCAGTTCCAAAAATAATACGAATGAGACGAAAAAATAGTAGAAGCAATTTTACATTAAATCATGTGTGTAATCTACTCAACGGCACTTAATTTAACCAATAAGATTGGATAAAAAAGAGATCTATACTCTTGAATTTTCACGACGTATTGATAAATATTGTTTACTCTTTTTACAGCAGAGCTGTAATTTGACCACATTCATTCTTTATCGAATGTTTAACTATAAAAGTCTATTAAAAGTAATTCGCAACGGTATGGAGATTGCGTGAAGTGCTTTAGTGTGGTGCACATTGGTTGAGAATGCAACCAGCACACCCTAAAGAGGTATTCAATATTTTATACAAAAAAAAACTTCAGCGATTATGGACATGACCTATATTTTACGAAGAAATAACTATTTCTGTCATATTGATATGCTGTGAGAAACAAGTTTATCTCTATGCGATTTATCATACATATTTTAGTGGCGTTTGTGTGAAAAGCGATGGTATGTTATTAACCCTAACGTGTCAATGTAATTTTTCAATATATTTTTTATACCTCACGGTATAAAATCGTCTTGAGTGAGAAATAACAGTCTTTTCTCGCATAAATCCACGGATATTGAGCAATTATTTGTTTATTGGACTTTCCCCTCGAATTATGGCGAATTCATCTCGATTCTAACATTAAGATTCTTGAAGAGAGCATCTTGTGCTGTCCTACTTTTTTCGCCGATGAATAGAGTGAAAAACATTCATGCTTTAATTAAGCATTGAAATATTCTAAAAGAGCAGCGAGAAACTACCTTGGGGAGGAATAAAAGAGATTGTAGAATCGATGAATATATTTTATGCACTGTAATATTTAAAAATATTTGGCTTTTCTTCTTGAATACCTGCGCAAGTTTCCATCACAATAGTATTTTCCATCGTACACCTTTGGGCTTTTTGTAATGATAAAATAGTGGAAAATGACATGAAAAAAACTGAAAGTTTAACACAATACCATATAAGATAAATTTTCAATTATGGTGTCGTCTGTTGAAATTTTTTGTCTCTACATTGAATCTTTCTCGCCTCTTGGACACATCAATTGTCTTGGCGTGTGAAGAGGAGGGTATATGAGTAAAAAAAGTGCTCAAAAGAAAATAAACACTATTGCACAGTTAAAAAAGCCCCAAGTAAAGATGAAAAAAAATGAGGCGTGAATAAATCTGTGGAGTGTTTTTAGGCACCATCAAACACTTTTTCTTTCATTCACGCGTCACCTCAGCGCAATTATTATGTGAAAATGATCATGGTGTAAAAAAGATGGAATTTTCTCTATAACCATCCTCTCCATTGAATGCATTTGATGGTGTTCCATTCAAACTGCTTATTCATCTGGAGCCCTAAAGAAATTCATAATACTTTTTTAATGGAGGGAAAGAGTAAGAGGACGTCTATATCTGTGTATTAATTACTCATTCAAAACTCAATAGTCAGTAACTTTAATGGAATTTATGCGATGATGCACCATAAATTGAATTTTAACACCCCCTACGGTCATAGAAAGTTAGACTTTGTTGGAATAAAACTTTGCCCTTCACACTATTTTATGCTTCGGTCCCTTCGTAATGATCTATTTGCAGTGCAACTGCAAGTATAGACAGCATAATTAAAGCAGTATTTGCAGTAGATCCTTCTGTAAGTTTTTATTTAGTCTCAGTTTTGCGTTATGAAACACGCAATCTTTACAATTCAAGATTTTTCATAAAAATTATACAAAAATATATATAGTCATTTCTCCCGACTTAAGAATTCTCGCTGTGGGAGAGAAATTTCTCTTGTTTTCCAGTAAAACTGTATCTGACAAGAGTTTGTAATTAGTCTAGTGAATAGACAATAAATTCTTCTATTGCAATTTCTCATTGTTTTTTTTTCCTCTCTATAATGTCATACATAAATTTTCCTTCTTAAGTATAAAGAACTTTCTCACATGCTGTGAAATTTTCTCGTGGCATCTCCCACAAGTTTCTTGCTTATTAGATATATATCAATTACAGGTAAATTTGTCGTGCTCCTGTCTTGTACAATGTGAAATACTATAAATATCATCGGAGGCAGAGGTAAAGTTTATCGTTCAGATCCTCCAATGTATATTGAGAAGCAACATCCTGGCGTGTGAGTGTCACATGATGGTGAAATATGAAATTTTAAGTCACCATCCAATAATTCTTGTCACATGAGGGAATTGTTTTTCTCATCTCGATCCCCATGATGTGAGAAAGGCAAAAAGGTGGAAACATGAGAAAAAGGTGCTCGACTAAATTATTGCGCCGAAGACATATCAATTGTGAGTTCAACATGAGGATGAAGAAAGCGAAAGTGTCCATCATGGATGAAATAAATTATCATAATTGATTTTATATCATACATCATTCCCTATGTATGTAAAAATTTCACTCGCAAAGAGACCTAAAACATTGTGAAATCTTGAGCACAAATGAGAGTCTCTCTGGAATTGTCGGACGCAAAATACAATCAATTCTCAAAATTCCCACTATCCATGACAACTTTATCTCGTGGGGTATCTCTTTAGTGTTAAATTTGCATTAGATTTGTTACAAACAGAGAGAAGACAGAGTGAAAGATAGTGAGAGGTTCTCTAACTAGATATGTATATGGCCAATTGTACCAAATTGCTATCCCTTTTGTTCAATGCGTTCATGTGGAAAATTTATCACGCCCTGTCTCGTCTTTTTTTTTTAAACAGTAGACGTTTATAGTGAATCACCAAGGGGTGAGGTGCCTGTTGATCAAAAAGAAACTCACAAAAAAGATCGAATTTTTAGCTCATTAAACGCAATCAGTTGATAAATATTTCATTTCAGAGATCAATTTGTTAAAACAAACAAAATTTGAAATTCACTTAAAAATCAATGAAACTAAAAGAAAACCTTCACTATTCACCATTAAAACTGATTTCTAATGGTTCAGAAGAAACCCGCGAATTAAAATTCAGAAAGCATAATTAGTTTTCTAGAGGATAACATTTATAATAGTAACCATTTACCCCCTGAATCTGCAACGTGAGCGAACTTTTGCATGTGCGGGATATAAAACTGCGGGGAAAAATGTCTCTGATTTTCATTGTGAAGTGTATAAATTATTTTTTTCACACTTTATCCGGAAATGTGTTCATGTTGTGGAGGGATGCGCAGAAAAAAAGAGAAAATAATCGTGTAAGAGAATTTTACCATCATTGTATCATTTTTCTTTCTTTTTTCCCCATCTATCCAATCCTGGGGTAGGTTTTTCCTGCATCCGCACTAACATCTCTAATAGTGATATTCATACTGGTGCGGCTTTTGTAATGGAAAAATGCTCAGCTTAGTGGTTTCACGCGCACGAGGAAAATAATATAAATCTTCCACTTGAAGGATTTTTCTGATTTCTACATTATATCGTATTTAAATTGATTTATCTTCTTATTTTCTCTCCTAAGCAATCTTTTTCGCACACAGCAATGTCATGTTGATTTTTTTTTATATTCCACCATCTCTCAGCCTCTCTCACTCTGTTTACCATTCTTGATGCTATAGTAGACCTCAAATAGCGAATGGATTGAAGCGTGGTAAATAATTGGAATTTGAGGAACGTGAATCGAATGTTTTGCAATGCATGTAATGATTTTCCCAGCATCAAGTGCAAAGAGGCTAGATACCATCTACCATCGGCAATGTAGGTAATACACTTGAAAATTTTTATTGCCTACCTCTACGTTTTACTGATGAGATATTGAAAGGAGCTGACAAAATCGTCACGAAATATTTTCGGCGGCTAATTGCTTTAAAAACACATTTTTCTGCAATTCCCTCCCAAATTTGCATATGTCTTGTCTTTCTTGGATGAAATGAGCAAATACCTTCTGTTGGTTGCGTAGTGCTTCGTTTGAAAACATTCAATGGGCGTGAGGGATTTTTTTATGGTAAAAAATTCAATTTACAACTGATGTCTAAGGAAAAAGTACAGTGAGGAGCATAAACTGTTGAGACTTTCAATTCACTTGTTATTTATGGTTTTACATCAAGTCGAAAGAGGTTTAAATTCAAATTCCAACTATGCATGCCATTGTATGTGGGCAATGTACATTCCCACTGACTTGTGGCACCTGGTGCTGTCCTAAATGTGGTGAATACCTTGCTGTGCGTGTGATTTGCAGATTGCGCAATTGTCTCGTCATTCGGACATTGCTAAGTAATAAATTTTCACGCGAATCAAATGGATTGGCAGCATTTTTGCTTCATCTCATCAGCTTTCAAATAAATATTCTTCTTCTCCCGCGCCATCCTCTCTCTCTCTCTCTGCTCATCTTATATACGAAAAAAAACGAGAACAATGTTTCGCATGGAATTTACAATTTATCGCAAAACTATCCATGGTACTTATCTGCAAAGTGCGCATTCTTATCCCTTCTGGTAGTTGTTATTTTCTCAAGAATATTTTCATCCAGTTTCTTGCCTTAATGATTCTTAACATAGAACTTGAAGCATATAAGAGTTGAAGTTGATGGTGGAGTATGAGAGAATATATAGTGTTTGTAATTCATTAGAGAGTCTTCTATCCATGTGTTCTCAAGTGGTGTGATGTGAATGTATGACTGGCTGAAAAGTTGCTATGGGATGTTGTGCAGAGAATGCAGAAACTAACACATTTTTCACTAACTACACGAGTTAACGGGACTATCGCTGATTCCAGCAAAAGACTATACATAATCATCAAGATTCAAACTTGGCTTTATGGTTGAAACCTCTTGTGGAAGTTCATGGACAACGGTTTCCATCAAGAAATCTTCAATGATGTCTCTTCTTGCGCGCCTCCTCATTTGGTATTTTTCAACTTCTCAATCGGCGCGCGGCAAAAATTGTGAAAGAAAAGAATATTTCACGCGGATGGAAATCTCTTGTAGAGAACAACAAAAGACAATGGTGATTATATCGATAAGTTGAAATTCAGAACAAAACCTAATCATTCAATTACCTCCAGACTGTAATTATGAGTCCATTAACGGCGTGATCTGTACATAGCAAGTTGATGGATGAAGTCAATAATAAAACTGTTAATGAGCGTGATTCCGACACAAGCCAGTGGAATTCTGAATTGGGTTAATAATTTTCCGTTTTCAACCACTAGTATACACCTATTGCGAATTATTTAGCTCAGTAGTGACCCAATTTTCACCCCAAAAATCATTATCCACCTAAATCTCGCTAAATATTTTATTGTGTCTACAAATTAATCGATTAAAATCTAATTAGATGGTGTCAGCAAAGGACTTTATAGCTAACCAAACAGACAATGAGTAAATTAAATTTTCAACTTATTTATCTTCATCATTTCCACCACAATGGTTGTTATGTATTATATTAGAATGATTTGACGGGTATTTAATTTAAATCAATTGACTTTTGTCTTCCATTTCACATAAATTATCGAGATTGCTTTATAATATAATACCTATATTAGTAGTTCAAGTGCTTTTGCATAATTTGAAAGGGGTAATCAATTGATTTATGCATTTTAAATGATTATTAATTTTGATGAAAATTATATTCAAAATGATGTTTGGAATATTATTTATTGAGATGAGCTTTTCGGAATATGTATATATGAACATTTTAAATATCGCTCAACAAATTGCTATGGCGAAAGACACTATAAATTTTACTATTCAAAAATTTAGCTTTTGGTATTTTGTGTCAAGTCTCATAAAATTCTATCTGACTTGCAGAATAAGATGTGAACGACCTTCTGAAGTTCATGAGAATAGCGTTTTTCGAAAAATGCCTCTCAAATTTAGCAATTATTGTCCTCTAGATAGTTTCTAGTGTGCCTGAAGCAATAATGTATTACAATGTATATATGCGAGCTCAGGGGTTAACAATATACATAATAATGCAACGAGACTAATTTTCAACCAGAGATTATGATATGAAAATGTAGTTTATGGTTGTACAAAGAGTGTAGAATATGAGGAAAATGTCAAAAATTTCTACTATAAATTCTCATTTTCGCACATTTTATACGAAGGAAAATTGTTCACAATTATTCATATATGACTGCATCCTTCTTCGGGTTCGCAATATATCGCGCCAAATGCTGAGAAAACTTTCATTTTCACAACATTTCCAGCAATGTGCTTGGATTATTGAATGGGCAAAATACAGGATTGGGTTCTTTTTATCTATCCGAAAAAGAGAGTACAATGAGAAATAAAACTATACGCCAACGTCTCGATATCGAAATGGGAGAAGAAGCGCAGAGATGGTGGTCTGGGCGGAAAGATGAATGGGCGCCTATTGAATGATGATGAGGAAAGGAGGGAAATGTTGAATGTTTTGAGAAAACTTGGGAGAGGAGTGTGTGGAAAAAATAAACACACAACGAGAGTTCAAGATGAAAAAAGTAGTGGTAAAAGTGTCATGACATCATCCTCCTGTCCCATCTTTATTTGGGGATATCACATGAACACCACATAGTCGTAAGAAAAGTTGTTCAAAATTTACATGCTCGTCATTTTGTCGACATTATGTGGGAAATGAAATGGTGATATTTTGTGTCCTTGTGAGTATTTCTGGCTATATGTCTCCAGGAAGACGTATCAAGAAGGTCTTTCTCCCGATCTGCTGGTCGGGAGTAAATATGCATAATTTTGTTTGTTTAATGTTGTAGACAAAAAGAAGTTGTTGAAAATATGTATACACGCTGTTCACATATTTTCCAGACATTTTACTCCGCCCTTTCCTACCCAGAGTTTATGGAGATTATTTAGCGGGATATATTTTCTTTTCTTTTTTTGAAAAAGAAAAACGGCAACAAAGAAGATTTGGAAGAAACGTGTAAGAGATAATATTTTCCATGAGGGAGACACATTTTCTTGGCAATTGAGACATGGGAAACACAAAAGTCCATATAAATTTTAATTTGAGCATGAATTAATTAAATTGTTATTGTTTCTTTGACGTGATTTCAGGTCATTGTACTTTTGAGAATATTTTTGGATGTTTTTTTTTGCAAAAGGTCTTTAAACCAAAAGGGGATGTTCACTCATAAATGTTCATATCAAGTTCGTAGTTAATTTATTATAGGCTAAGAAGAACATTAAAGTTATCAGCCCCTTGAATTTTCATCAACTTTCATCGTGTCTCTTTTCATGAACCATTGAGCTTTTACAAAATCTAACGGGCTTAATGCAAATTTTCTTTTTTTTCTTGAGAAATTCATTCTTTCCGAATCTCAAACTTTATTTCTAATTTGCGTCTCCTTCGAAATGACTTTCTTATATCCCTCTCTGTAAACTTTGAAATTCCTTCTGTTTAACCTCGCACCGAGTCGGACTTTTCTCAGAGCCTGTCTCCAGCGTGGAAGACGACACAAAAGTATTTAATTGATTCAATTCTACTGTCTCTTCGTATTATATATTTTTTTTAAATCGTGTCTCCATTCTTTGGCACAATATATACAGCGAGAATTCCTGGACATACACTTTGCGTATTTCTGTATCACCCATCATGGTAACATACGTGACAAGATAATTAGGGTCCTTGTACATATTTATCTTTAATTTCATAGAATTTTCTCCTGTTTTTCAACATTTCACAAAGTCTTCCGCCACGTTTGTTCTTTGCCGTGGACTAATCTCCCCCTTCATCCACCATTCTTGTCGGATTTTCTCCTATTCCATCCTTCGCTGTTTTTTACCTATAGCAGCACTAGGGGTAGGAAAATAGCTCTCTTTAGTCAGTTTCAAGAACAGTCGTATGTAATTGTTTTTAAAAGTCGTGCTTGTCGTTTAATATTATGTAGTGTCTAAAAGAGCGAAAAGCGACATATTAAAGGGATTCCTTCTATTGTTCCCGGCCACTAAATCCTCTACACGTTTTAACATTGACGATCCACAGGCGTCGTTTTAAGCTTTTCATCCATAATAATACCAATTTCATTCACACGTACTTTTTTCCCGAGACCGAGTGAGGGTTCTTCATTAGCATGAAAACTTCAGGTATACATATTGTGGTGTTTAATTTCAACAGAAAAGTTTCACTTTTCATATATCTTGCTACTTATACTTCGTGAGACAAAATAAAATCACCCAGAAATTGAATCAATGCCAATGTTGGTGATGTATTTTTTGCATTCTGTTTTGTTTTTTGTTTTTATAAAGTAATTGAACCTGACGTATAGGTATACATTTTTTTGTACAGCTCATTTTGTTACAAATAAAGCATGCAAAAGCTATCCAGGAAATGATTTTTTCCGCTTTTCCCTTGCAATATGCAATGGTGAATCACCGGAAATTCCGCTGGCTATTTGTATTCTACCGAAGCTTTAATTTGTGTAGGTGCATTACTATCAATTAGGGGAGAGAGGGGAGGATTCGATCAGGGGCAGATTCGATCAGGGCGTTTTATTTCTTACCCTTCGAAATGACCTGGACTAAATTACTATAAATTGAAAGGTGGCATAAAGATGCTTGCTTCATAAAAGAATTGTTGTCCTGCTATTCTTAGTTTAG
>CAKKOB020001168.1:11745-26373 GCA_918844115.2 Phlebotomus perniciosus | reverse complement strand
GACACTGTAAACGCGGCTTGGCATTTAGAAAACAACAATTTTGATTATTGTCTCACTGAAATTGTTATTAATTGAACTGTCTTCGGCTTTAAATTGACTAAACCTTCTCTAGGTTAAACCCATGTGTGTAAAGGGCCTAAGACTTAGCGGCTAAAACGGGGCTTTTACTGTAGTCTGTTCGGATCCCGCTTAGCCTAAGCACCAGAACAACTTTCTAATGAAATTCCTTTGCCAAAAGCAGGTCTATCGAAGCCCCTAGCTTCGTTTTAGATGCTAAGTCTCCACGCTAAGCTCAGGTCTGCCGAGGACCTAAGCCCAAGTGTATGCGCGTCTTAAGGCTGACCTAAAGTTAAAGCCTAGTTTAAGTCTAGCTTAAGCTTATCATAGTTCAAGGTTAACTTAAGACTTATTCTAAATTAAAAAATTGATTTTCTTAAATATATTTTGATTTGAAGCTAGCTTGAAACTTAAGGTAACTTAAAATTTAAGGCAATCCAAATAAGAGTGAAGGCTGGTTTAGACCTGAAGATAGGCTTTAGGCTGATCCAAAGCTTAAGGATGTTCTAAGGCCGACTTAAGATGCGTCTAAATCTTAAGGCTGACCTTAAGCTCAATGCTAGTTCAAGTCTAGTTTAAGCTTAAAATTCAGGGTTTACTTAAGACTTATTCTTCATTTAAAAAAATGACTTTGTTCAAATATTTTAAGCTAATTTTGTGGATCTACTTTAAGGCAAATCAGCGAATAAGATTTTATCATTTTTTATCAAAACTAGTAAGTCAGCAAATCAGGTTTTTGATCGGTATAAGTATGTTTTTTTTTTACTAATCAGATTCAGTTTTGAGAAACTACTGCTCTCAAAATCCCCCCCCCCCATTTAAACCGAAAATGTAACCATATCAATTTCCTCATTGCAAATCTGCGGTTACATTTTTCCCCTGTTTCGCAGGTGGATTAATTTCACGTGAAATATGTTTTAAATTGCTCTACAATAGGTTAAGAAGGTGTTGGATGTGATAAAATCTGTGCATTTCACTTGAGGGATTTTTTGCGGAAATTCTGCAAATTCCGCCGCACATGAAAATTCTGCATATATGCAAAGCAACTGGACACATAGTGAGTCCCCATAAAACAGCCAAGATATACAAGTACCACGTCATTAATTTATTATTGCTGTTCAGATCTAATCAATTTAGTTTCGCTTTTACGTAAATATCACACGAATTACACGCAATCCTCAATTGCTAAGTGGCCAAAAAGCTCCCTTCTTTCTTCTTCCGCCATGAGGTCTTTTTTTCTCAATTCTAAGGCAATTAAACGGACATATCTCAAAGTGCCTTATAAGACATGTTTATGTAATGAGAACTAGCAATACGGTAACCTCTCAGGCAGCTGAACGAAAAAAAAAGAGAATTATGCTCTCTCGTACCTAATTCGTATTTTCCAAAACAACATTAAGTACCTTCGTGGTGTATAAAGGTATATACAAAAAAGTCAATAAGTGTTTTGTTGTGCTTTTTCACCTCAATTGAAATTTCCCTATTGATTTCTCCTCATGGGATGTTGGTACAAATGGTGGCCACAAAAAAAGAGTGTGAAAGAAAAAGTGCAAGAACAGCACTTTGTGAAATAAAAGTGTCGAAGCCAATAAATTTATGGTGTTTATCTAATTTACAACATAATATTCTAACAGCACTGTTTCATGAAAAATTTACATGTAGCAATATCACCAATTGCTCAACCAAACACGAACTATTTAATTGAAATCGATTGGCTCTTTTGATTGAACTCTTATGGAAATTCATTTGAGATGGTGTGAAGAAAGAGTGAACGTGGGAGCTTTCGCGGGATGCTGGTGAGCTTTTGACAAAAATTAAGCAATTTTCTAATCATCCCATAATGAGCATTTTATATCACGGAGTTATGTAAAGTTTTAAAAAGGACAATTTTGAAACAGAGTGCGAAATTTGATTTTTGATTATAATAAAACGGATCAACTAATAGGGGATGATGGGGTTTACTCAATGTTTTTCTAGTGTCTGAGAATCCTGAATTTTCAAAAAGAAGGATTCGCACTATAAAATTAGTTCAATATTTCGACAAAATGGATTTCTTAGTCAAGAAAAAGAAACCTTAAGCTTTAAGTCAGTCTTATAGCTGGCATACTACGACTTAAGTCTCAAAAATTCGAAAGCTTCTAATGAAAAGAAACGAAACTTAAATCGTAAGTGCATGCCCGCTCTTATGCTGAGAGCTGGATTTAAGGTAGGCTTTATACATAGGGCTTACCTAAAACACCCTTAAGACAGGCTTAAAAAGTAGCCTTAAGGCTGGCTTAAATCCAACTTAATACAGCCTTAAACATAAGTCTGGCTTAAGAAAAACTTAAGGTTCTATTAAAGTAGCCTAACGACTGGATTCAAGCTTAAGGCTAATTTAAAATAGCCTTAATGCAAGCTTAACCATACGTCAGACTTAAGCATAAGACTGGCTTAAAATAATAGCTTAAAGCAGCCTTAAGGCAGGTTCATTCTAAAGGCTTGGCTAAAGCAGCCTTAAGGCTTGCTTGAAATAGGCTTAAGGATAGCTTAAAGCAGTCTTAAGGCAGGCTCAAACTTAAGGCTAGCTTTAAGCAGGTTTAAACTTAAGCCTAGTTTTAAGCAGCCTTAAGGCTTACTTAAGCTTGAGACTAGCTTAAAGCAAACTTAAAGCTGGCCTAATGTTTAAGTCTAGCTTAAGTCGTATTCTTTTTTGAAAAAAATCATTTTTTATAAATTTTTTAAGCTGATTTAATAGTGTGGATCTGCTTTAATGCTCATTAACTACATCAAATCATAAGAATAGAATTTCTTTAAAGATGTTTAATTTCTCTTAGAAAAATCTTTTTACTTCTTATGACATTCTATGATAATAACATCACATACTCTTGACTTTGAGACGTTTTCCACGAAAATTATTACCTTCTATCGATTACTGTAACGTTCAGTCAAGGAAAGAAATTTCCTGGTTGAGTCACATAACTCGCAAAGACAAATGCCAACAACGACGATTGCAATCCGTGGAGACCTTATAATTTAATTCTCATTTACAATTTAATTGAGATTCTAATTTCCATCTCGAAACCCGTTTCGCGATCTTCAAAGGTAATGGAAACTTGTTGTACCTTCTTTTTTTGCTCATATCATTCCCGACTTTAATTCTCCTATTCCTCATGGCAATTCCTCTCTCTGTGCCACGCAACGATTGAGAACACGCTCGTGGAGCACGAAGATAATTCTAAAAGGTAATCTGGTATAAGAGAAAATTCTAGTGCAAGTAAAAGTGATGGTGGATGCGAGAGGAAGAGCCTAACAAGTATAAATAAAAGATCATTGGTGAGATGTGGAAGTGAGATTAATAATTTACTGGGCAATTTGTTGCAAATGGAGCGTCAAGGTGCTGGCAAAGAAGCTTCCTCTCGCGAGGGCACTGATCTAGTTGAACTCCCAGGTGAGAAAAGACATCTCGTGCAAGAAGTGAAATTGATGGAGACGCAAGGATTAATTTCTAAAGTGCTCTGAGCTTTGACCACAATCTCAGGAGGGGAAAAAAGTCCGCCTTTAGTCATCGGGAGACGCCTTCGCACTTTGATCTCGTTTTCAGACACAACTTTTGCTCATATCGATAAATTTACATACAAACTATACTCTTGATTTACGATGATAGGCCGCCATGAAACAGTGTTGCAGTGAAAAATGTGAGGTAAATGAATGTCATCAACACTGTTAGGAGGCTTATAGGACTAGTATATATAAAGAAAAAGTATGATTTTTATACTTAAATAGCATTAAAACTGCAGAAAAGTTCGCGATCTTGAATCTTTCATTCGTTTAGGTTTAAAGAGGATAATTTTACATATATTTCATCATAAGCTATCAATTTTATTGATCAATTTTCCCACGTTGATCTTTAACTAAAAGATCACCCAATTTTCGCCCTAAAGTGCATTCTAATCACCTCTAAAACCGTGCCATATTCAACTTAATTGGCCCATTGCAGAAAATTTTCCCGTGAAAAATGATTCTCTTTCCCAACACACTCTATATTGACTTAGAAATTAGCCACAAAAGAGATTTTGTGTGGCTCATTGTGATGAGAGGCAATTGTTGGCTCGGAGTTTCCCTTAAACAAGACGAGAAATTGCTCCACACTCTCTCAATTTAAGAGTGATCTAATTTACTTGGCTAATTATCTCAATTAGCCGCCATCAATTTGAAAATCCTTTTCTCTTTCTGGCGCGCCGGTATTTTCTCAAGAAACTTCCAAATCGATTGAGAATGGATTCGAATATTTTTGCACATAAATCAGGAAATATTGCTCATGGGTAGAAAATGCGAAGAGAAGAGGAAAAAAAATAAGCAAAATCAATTTCATACTTTTACTTTATGTGTGTGGACGGGGAGGCACATTGTATGAGCTCCATTAGGCGCACTCGGAGGTACATATAACATTGTGACCGAATCAACAATAGTCTCGCGGGGCAAAAGTCTATGAGTTTTGCAGCGAAAGTGTCTTGAGAGACTGTTTGCCAGAGACTTTGCAGAAAATTAAAGTTTTCCCTCTGCGAAAACACTGTAGTGTCGCTGCGAGAAAATTAAATTAAAATGTCTGACTTATGATGAGCGTGTGATAGATGATAATGCAAACATTCACTTCCTCCTTCATCTTGTCACAATTGCAGTGAAATGTGGCATAATTGTATTCGGCGTCCGAAAAAAGCATGATTTCTCAGCATTCACCCGCCAGACACTTGAATATTTTGTCAATCAGCATATTTTCTCTTTGGCATCAATAAAATGCGCGCGCTATGAGGAAAAATTATCGTGCAGCTCAAATTGATAGGTGACACTCAATAGACTCTTCAGCAATGCCTTCTCCTTGATCTCTTAAGCTATTGACCGATTTTCACTTGGAAGAATTCCATATATACTTTTGAGGCTGAATCTGGGGGAGAAACGGTATGGTCTCAATAAAATTATCATTTGAGAAACAGTTAATTCACGAATAAGAAAATATTATTAAGATGATTCCGGTGACGCGATCAGCGAGGGGCCCATAACGTCTTCATTATGGATTTTCTCGCATTTTAATATTCTTAAAGATCTTCTTTTCACGAAAGCAACATTCCTCAGTGTCGATGACCCTCGGCGTTAAAAGAGATTTTCTCATATTGAACCCGGAGAGATGAGACAAGAATTATTCTCCATTGTGGCCAACCAGAAAAATCCACCACGACCCAATGACCGAGAATTTTATGCGATTGCCTCAATAATTATGTTTTCTTCTTCGCATCTCGGCATCTCTTTCGGTGGACACATGCAAATTCACTCAGCGGTTGCCGACTTCTAATAATGCACATATTTTTAAAGACAAGGCGGGGGGATATTTTGGAGCAAGTGTACCTACTGTATAAAAGTTCCTATAAAATTTAAGTTGGTCAGATAACTTAAAAATGATAGTGATTTCAATGGGAAAATTTTATTGGATTTTCTCTAAAACAATATCACGAATTTTTATTGCAGAAATCAATCTTTCCATAAAATTAACAATCTTATTTTAAAAGTGCGTAAATATTTCGAACAACATGGCCATCGTAACTGTCAATTTATTGTTCCTGAGCTTTGTAAAAACTTAATTAGTCTTTTGAATTCAGAAATGTGGAAAGTTTTGGATTATTGATAAAAGAAATAGCAGTTATTCTCTTTCAAAATTGATCAATTTCGTCTTACAAACTTGAGTTGATTAGATTTCCTATAAAATTCAATCTTGTTGTCCTTTAAAACTTACGTTGTGCTATAAAAATGTGATCATTTCAAATTTGTCGTTAATTTTAAACCATAATTAGATCTTTTTTACCTGAAATTTTAAGAAAAATATTATTTTATCATTTTTAAAATGTTGTACAGTACACTTTCTGATCTCCAATATCTCCCCCTTGTTTGAATATCATCATCCATAAACCTCCGAGTGGTAATTAGGCGTTTTCTCGAACTCTTGTGCTCGCAAGAGCTTGAAGATGCGGTATTGTTTTCTTGTCTCTCGATACTGAAAGAACAATGTTGGACGCTTCCGGAGGAGTGATTCTGTGAAATGAGGGACGGCATTTTGGGGTCAAGTTCTGGTCGCAAAAGACATGGAGGAATTCTTCAAATAAAAAAAAATTGCAGCATTTCAGTTGCAAAAAGTCCTTCTATCTCAGGTTAATTTCAATTGATTTGGGCTGCTGTGTGGGAGTGATGTGAAAAAAAGAGCAAAGATCTAAAATACCACAAATGGAAAATATTTTTTCCATCGCACAATAGGAAGGAAATGTCTTCTATTGTGTAAAATCATTGGCTTCAATGTAAAATGCCCAGCTAATAGTGGCTGATTTTGTGCCTCTTAAGTGTCTGTATTTTTTTCGCGATCTCAACACTTTGTTGTCTTCAATTGCAAGAAAAATGCAACGCAATGTGAGAAAATTGCCATTTTCATCAATGCCACGCACTTTTCTCCCCACTCCATGGGTAATTTTCTACTTTATTCCGTGACTCTTGATATGCTAAAATCACCAATCAAATATTGAATTTAATTAATGGTGAGATGTGGAGTGGAACTTGAAGATTAATTGCTGGAGAAGACATAAAAGACATGGATAAACACTCTCGAGACGGACACATTGAATTGATTTGAGGAGGAAGACAGCATAGGAATTACATGATAAAATAACCAATTGAAATAAGGAAATAATTTTGCCTATACCGGATAATCACTGGCAATATTTTTCAATATGTGATTCGTGAACGAAAAATTATGCAAATAACGTGCCTCATCTTCCAACGCAAAAGAGATGACTTCCCTGTATGAGAAAAGTACAGGAAATTCCCTCCTTGTGCGATCTATTAACACATAAATTAGTGCGATATTGAGTTGGGTGATAAATTGAAATTATCTCTCTTGAATTCCACCTCTTCGCAAAACTCCTCGGCGAAGTCATCAAATACTGAAATTGTTACTCAACCAACATCTCTACCTTTTAATCTCTCTCACTCACACTCTACATATTCTAAGGCAAACACAAATAATCATGACTTTCTCTCAAAGACTCTTCGCACAACATAGTTAAAATCCACCAAAAGAAATGTGCAATAAAATGTGTTGCTTGTTGAAGAGGAAAAAAAAGTCCATGAGACTATCTTTTAATTGTTGTTCGCTGCTTTATTCAATTTTCCGTGAAATTTGCATATTAAGAGTTTTCACTTAATACCCTTTTACCTATTGGAAAACTTTAATTTGCATCTTTTGGGCCAAAAACGAGCCGTAAAGATGAGATTGGAACGTCACAAGGGAACATGGAAGAGTTTCAAAAGACGATATATGACTCAAGGTGTGCCTTTTCCCACGTAAAGTGGTCATAATTTAGGCTTGTATCACTTACACGTGGATTGTACATATTAAAATGAACATATTATTGTAACATGAAGAGATTTCAGTGAAAATATTCCTCTTAAATTCATGAGAAAAAAGTGTAGAAGCAACAATTTCTTCAGAATTCTCGATAAAAGAGACATTTTGATGCTTTCATCACCCTGAGTTGATCTCTCAAGTTCAGATCAAGATTAAAAAGATTTCTTTTTGGGGGGAAAATAAGAACAGAAACAAGAGTACGTCCACAGTTAATTTATGGTCAAATAAACACCATCTGGGATGCTTATCTTTCTTAAATTCATTGCAAGTCAAGGGGGAGATATTATAGGGCCTGAAAGATTGTACATCATTTCCTGTAATTTCTCATTTTGAATGAAAGCTCCCTAAAGCTACATTCAGAGGATCAAATTAGCCTTAAAATACCTTCAATAAATAAGAAATTTGCTTTGTTATAAGCCTTGTTAAAAGCTTAAGGCTGGTTTTAAGCTTGAAGCTGACTTTAAAGCTCTCTTAAAGCTTAAGTCTGGATTAAGCTTGAACCGAACTCTATACTTAAAGCTGGCTTTATGCTTAAAACTAACTTGAAAAGGTGACTTTGAGCTTAAGACTGGCTTTAACATGGTTCCAGATTATCAAAATTAGCCTCTAAAATATTTCAACAAATTTGTTATTTCCAAAATATTTTTTGCTATTATTTCTGGATTAAGAGTTGCTTAAAGCCTATGATTAGTTTAAAGCATAGATGCTCAAAAAGTTCGTTATTTTTTAAAAAAGGTACTGGATTTCACTTGATTTGATACTTAATGGCAAGGCTTGATCATTTCCGATTTAAAGCTTAAGGTAACTTAAAAATTAAAGCAATCGATCTCATAATTGAAGGCTAGTATGGCTAGTATAAAGTTCAAGACTGACTTAAGGCATAAAGCTCAAGTCTAGCTTAAAACTTAAGGCTAACCTAAAGCAGTTATAGTTTACGGGTAGCTCAAGAATTATTCCTTAACTTATTCTTTATTAGAAAATCTAATTTGTTCAAATTTTTTAGGCTAATTTGATAGTATATAAATCTACCTTAACTTGACAATTAAAGCTCTTCAAAATTTCAGAAAGTTTTTTCCCAAAAACACTCTAGCACTTCCGTTCAAGTGTACAACACTTGTAATCATAATATCTCCCCCTTGTTCCAAAATTAATCCATTCTTATATCAGCTCTGTTCCAGTACAAACTTTACAGTTTGTGTTGCGTGCCGAGCTACATTTGTGACATTTCTTTTCTTCTTAATCGTATACTTAACAATTGTAGCCATACTTTTCAATCTCAGACATTCCCCCCTTTCTCTCAAAGAAAAGTTATCAGATAAAGAGAAACAAGTGGCTGCCGAGGCAAAATAGAACGGAAAAATCATGGAAAAATTCATGATAATTTCCACATTAAAAGTGTTTGTGTGAAAGAATGGGAGAAAAGGTATATATTTTAATTATTTTGAAATCCAATAATTACCTTCACGGCTAAATTGTTGTTTCAGCGAGAGAAACAATTGTACATGAGATTGAGAGAAAATTGCAGACCGGTCCAAGATTGTCGGTTAACCTGAATACTTGCCTTTTTTTCTGCACCTCAGTTTGTTTGCTGGTGAAAAACCCTGCCCATAGATAGAAAATATATATAGTTTCGATTATACATATTCAATTGCTCCAATTGTGATGGAGAGACTGCTTCGCGTGGGTAAGATTTTTGGCCAGAAGATTTTGAACAATAGGTGGATTGAACTCTTGAGTGAAATCTCTTCTGTATCTCAGAGGTTTTACAAGCAGGTGGAATGGGTTTATCGGCCAATTGGGCAGTGAACATGAAGAGAAACATGGCCATCAATAGTCATGATAATCCCGGCAATATCTTTAAGATATTGAATGGCTAATTCAATTTATTGGCGTCTTTTAAATGCTAAAAAGAAAATCGAGAGATTTTGTATGGGAAATGCTCTTAAGCTTTGATTTAGAGGCTCATTTTATTGCATATAGGCTTTATTTATTTTTTTCTTAACACTTTTTTCATTTCAATAAAAAAAAATCAAAAGACAAACATTGGCCGTGAATAAAATGTGAAAGTATGCAAACCTCCTAAAAATTACCATTAATTCAGGTGAGAAAAGGAGAAAGAGATTCTATCGAATTTTAAATGGATTGCAAATATCAAATTGGATGAAAGTGTTTTGTGGATGCATAAAAAAAGAGGAGTTCAGTCTCTGAGGAGGTTTAACAGTGTGTAGGTCGAGTGGGTCAGATTTTAAATTAAATTTTGGATTGATTTGATGTCATGGGAATGTTTACCTTCTTCTCACCAGCAAGTCTGCCGCAATTTAACGGCAAAACAAACCCGAGGGGCAAATAACTCTGATGATTATTTCTTTAAATATTTTGGATATCAAAAACTTAATCGTAAATTTCTTTTACTTTATTTAGTAAAGCAAGATAATTTGGTCATCTCTATGACAAATTGTTAATTTATTCAGACGTAAAATGCTATCATACTAATTAGGCTGCTCATTAAATAATTTCGCCACAACATTTGCTGAAAGATGCTAAATAAAATTTACACTTTTCTCTTTACTTTGATTGAGTGTCGGTTGATGGTAATAACTGTCGAAAGACGAGTGACAATGCGGAGAAAAGAAAATATTTGGGAAGATTTTGCGAATGAGAAGAAGACATGTTTAATATGTATGTGGAAGACTCCGGTGAGACAAAAGAGCATTAAACCGGAAATGGTAATTTAAATCCACATGTATTCATCCTCTTTTTGTCTTCTTCTCGCGTAAGTTTCTATGGTTGCGCGAAGCTGTGTTGGAAGCTGAAAAGACAGTGAAACAGAATCACAATAATATTTCACTTTTAATAGTCTGAAAAATTCTTTTTATCTCGCTACTCTTTTTTTCTCGTAACTCCTATTCAATCCATTGAGATGGCTTTTTTTTCTTTTTTGCCTCCACCAACTCCGCCAATCTGAAAAGCTTAGTTCGGATTTTGTTAAAGAGTCAATGAGCGTCGTTTTTCTCAGGCGGGGGTTACAAAAAAAAAGAAGTTGAAAGAATTTTGTAATACAAACAACTTTTACTCATCTTCTGCTGGAGGAATAATAAATGTAGATATTTTCACCTTTCTTCATCTAATTCACTCACGGCTCAGTTCATCTTCAAATAAATCTCCAAATGGATATAAATCACTTATGCCTTCGCAATCTGCTTGTGTCGATGTTGGCTCAGAAATCAAAGCACAAAACAAGATTTAAAAAAAATGTGCGAAGATGGAATTAGAGGAGTAATCATTGGAAATTCTGTAAAAGAGAGTTAAATTCAAACGAGGCAATTGCGCAAGTTGAGAAAATCACATCGTAATTAACATCCTACCCTCTTCTCTCTGCCCCCAGGTAAATCAACTTCCTCTCCCAGCCATGATGATGACAGACTGCAGCAGCATCCAGGGCTCCACGAGCTCCAGTGACATCACCTCCAATCGCGGAATCACGCCTCGGATTCGCGTGATTCGTCTCACGCGACCCCACTCGTGCGTCCGCAATGGAACCATCCTGGCCTCACCTGGACACTCATCGTTTGGCTTCGCCATCCGCGGTGGCCGGGAATTCGGCACGGGATTCTTCGTGTCACGCGTGGAGAAAGGCAGCGAGGCTGATCATCAAGGGCTCAGAGTAATGATTGATTGTCTTTCACTGTGTGAGATTCATTGGGTAATCTTCGATGGTAATCTTACAGGTCGGAGATCAAATAATACGAGCAAATGGTTATCACGTGGATGATGCAGTTCATCGGGAACTTTCGCAATTCATAAGCACTCAGGATCGCTTAACACTCAAAGTCAGAGGTAAGAAATATTCGAAGGTGAAAGGCACGTTCGCGCGATTGAGAAACATTCTAGATGGTGGATAAGAGCTGTTCTTGATTGATTCATATCGTGAAACTCTTGGTCATTATCTTGTGATTTGCTACATTTCATGGGGAGAGTAATTTTGCAAGAAAAGAGTTATACAATCTATATAGAAAACTATAATAGTACAATCTCTGCAGAAATTTAGTATGATTTATTTGGGCAAAAATCTTGCAAATTTTATTCATAAAAATTGATATTTTTCTCTGGAAAAGTAGTACATTTTCGTCTGGTAAACTAGTACGTTTTCATAGTAGTAGATTTTTGTCTAGAAAACTAGTAGGTTTTCGTCTAAAAAACTAAAGTACGTTTTCGTCTAGAAAAGTAATTTGTTTTATCTGGAAAACTAGTACATTCTCATATTGAAAACTACTAGTATGTTCTTCTTATAAAAAATATTAAGTTCTCCTTTGAAAAACTAGTATGATCTTCTTCTGTAAAATTTATACGTACTGTATTGAGAAATTAGTACGTTCTCCTATAGAAAACTATTATATGTAGTACATATATATATGTAGTACTAGTTTCAGAAAACTAGTACGTTCTCCATTAGAAAACTTGTACGTTCTACTTTGAGAACTAGTATGTTCTCCTTTGAAAATCTAGTACGTTCTCCTTCTGAAAAATTAATAAGTTCTCCTCTGTACTACTATAATAGTACGTTCTGTTTTGAAGAACTAGCTAAGTTTTCCTCTGGAAAACTAGAACGTTTTCCTAAGGAAAACTAGTACGTTCTCCTCTGGAAAACTGGTACATTCTTCTCTGAAAAACTAGCAGGTTTTCCTCTGGAATACTAGTAAGTTCTGTTTTGAAAAACTAGCTAAATTTACCTCTGAAAAACAAGAACGTTCTCCTAAGGAAAACTATGTAGTACGTTCTCCTCTGAAAAACCGATACATTCTCCTCTAGAATACTAGTACGTTTTCCTCTAGAATACTAGTACGTTTTCCTTCCGAAAAATTAATACGTTCTGCTTTGAGAAACTAACACGTTCTTCTGTGGAAAACTAGCATGTTCTTTTCTGCAAAACTATATCTAAAATTAGAAATAACCAATTGGTTAATACCTCTGAGATGATAATGATAATAATTTCCAACACCTCGCTTTATTCCAGTTTATCCCTTATCCAATCTACATTTGATTCACATCTGCCGAGTCTCTCCCCAATGGGCTCTGGGAGAGCGTGTGCTTATTTTGCGCAGATTCTTTCGACAAATGCAATTATTTCCGGGTTCTTTATTCTTGTTCTTCACCCACGAAAAAAGACGAGAGAGTCTAACGGTCCACCGGCGGGCCATACCAGACATTGAACTCTTTTGATAGAGTCATCGGCCATATCGCGACTGTATTCCACCTCAGTCGAGGAAGTGGCCGAGCAAAAGCCTGAAACAATAACGAGATCGCACATCTGGGGTGGAAGATATTCTCACGGCAACAACATTTCTGCATAATACGAGAAAATACCAGAAGGGACCACCTTATCAGAGAATTATTGTCTCAGCTCTATACAGAGATATTTTCTCTGCACGTGCTTCGATACAATTTAGTTATATGGCTTTTTTGTGTGTTCTTGTGGGAATTTTTTTGTTTTCTTAGTTCCGAGAGGAAGTCTTTTTCAACAAAAAGAAAAAAAAGATATAATACGGGAAACAATTATAGCGACAGTCTCAAAAGTTCACATCTCACACGATGACAATCTTTTCCATATGATTCAATTTGAAATTCACTGGAGAGACTGTGTTTATGTGGGTTTATCTCGAGCTTTTCCCTTTCTCACTATCACTCTATCTTAGATGGGAAAATTATGCACTTTGGTCGAAAAAAACAAAGTTTCAATTTCGCCGCGGAGAAAGTGTTTGGCGCGTTTGGCGCAATAAAATTAAAAATATATTTACAGCATCATTGCAATTTAAATCATCATCACGGCTCATTTTTCTCGAATTCAAGCATTTGAATGGGCGTCGATGAGATGCTCATAAAATTCCATCTGATTGCAAAAGATGTGTTTGACCCTCCCTTGAATTTTTACAATAACGGCGTGTCGTATCGGAAAGGCACGCAATGAGAGAATTGAATGGAAAGAAAGAAAAATAAATTTGGTAAAAATTGTCACTGAGCAGAAAAGAATAAAACAATTGCATATAAATTTTCTGCACACCTCACGGAGTGACCTTCCTGAGCAACTAAAGGTACACCATTTCAATTTAACAACATTATCCGCAGTGAAATAGCCTCTTTTTCCCTCCCATTTCACAATTTTGCACCACATAAATACCTGTGCGTTTCTTTTATTGTGATTTATGAGAGAATCATCGCTGTAATGAGTCAATGAGTTCATTCATTCACTTTGGCAACGATTCTTTTATTTTACATTTTTTTTAGTGTTTCGCTGCTCTTGCCCTCCAACGATGACCACATTTTATTATTTTGTATTTTTTTTGGGTGGCATTTTTGTGATTTTAATCCCAAACTCATGCATATTTGTCTAATGGCTGTGCCCCAAAAAACAAGAGAACTGGATGGCAAAATTGCTGATGTTTCTCTTCTGCACAAATTCTCATCCCACACGAAATCTCTTGTGACTGTGTTAGGAAAATGCCAGATGTACCATCCACAATGTGTGCAATATTTGCTTGTGGTTTTTGGCCTCAACCAGAGGCTCCACGGTGACTGGGTGGTGAGGAGCGTTTGCCCGATGATGCAACTTCTCTTGGGCAAATATCAGAGTTGCTGGATGTTACTCGTACACCATCCGTAATTAGAGCGTGCACTTTATTCGATGCCTTCGATGGTCAATGGGTTTCCACAGAGACTCGGAGAAAGAACAAGATTCAGGGTTTGCATTGAATGAATTTCAACGGAAAGTTTCAATAGAGGATTTCAAGATATGGTATTGCTGAAACTTAGAGGGGAGTCTAGAAAGTTAGTTGTTTAAATTACTTATAAGTCCGTCTATAGGAGAACATACTAGTTTTCTAGACGAAAAAACACTTTTCCTAGTTGAAAACGTACTAGTTTTCTAGTCGAAAACGTACCAGTTTTCTAGTCGAACACGTACCAGTTTTCTAGTTGAAAACGTACTAGTTTTCTAGTCGAAAACGTACCAGTTTTCTAGTCGAAAACTTACAAGTTTTCTAGTCGAAAACTTACAAGTTTTCTAGTCGAAAACTTACCAGTTTTCTAGTCGAAAACTTACCAGTTTTCTAGTCGAAAACTTACCAGTTTTCTAGTCGAAAACTTACCAG
>CAKKOB020001168.1:0-11645 GCA_918844115.2 Phlebotomus perniciosus | reverse complement strand
AGTTTTCTATTAGAAATCTTACCTTTGTTATACTAGATATCTGACCAGTACTGGAGTTGATACGTTTGCTGTTAACATGTCGAAAACTTACCAGTTTTCTAGTCGAAAACTTACCAGTTTTCTTGTGGAAAACTTACCAGTTTTCTTGTGGAAAACTTACCAGTTTTCTAGTCGAAAACTTACCAGTTTTCTAGTCGAAAACGTACCAGTTTTCTAGTCGAAAACGTACCAGTTTTCTAGTCGAAAACTTACCAGTTTCCTAGTCGAAAACTTACCAGTTTTCTAGTCGAAAACGTACCAGTTTTCTAGTCGAAAACTTACCAGTTTCCTAGTCGAAAACTTACCAGTTTTCTAGTCGAAAACTTACCAGCTTTCTAGTCGAACACGTACCAATTTCCTAGTCGAAAACTTACCAGCTTTCTAGTCGAAAACGTATTAGTTTTCTAAGCGAACACGTATCAGTTTTCTAAGCGAACACATATTAGTTTTCTAAGCGAAAACGTATTAGTTTTCCAGAAGGAAAACGTACTAGTATTCTGGACGAAAACGCACAAGTTTTTTAAACGAAAACGTACTAGTTTTTAAGTCGTTCAGATCACAAAGAAAACTTTCCTAAAATCTTAATAATTTATTTTAAATCTTTGAAATTGCCTCAAATTGTTTCTTCAATAGTTTAAATAATATATTTAAAATTCCCGCAACATTTCAATTTCCCATGAAATCTTCAAACCTAATCGCAAGAGATTACAATTAAGCCTGTGGTGGCCCAATTAAATACAAACTGTTCATTATAGCAATTACCTATAAGATTACAGAAAAACAATTAATTTTCTTGTTTCCGTCTTGCACAGGTATCGGAATGATCCCGGTCAAAGAGTAAGTCATTATGAGATTAGCTACATTTCCCACAACTATAACATCTCCTTTCTGCTTCCTCTTGCAGAAGAGCCTGCGATCCGCTGAGTTGGCACATTGTACCCCTCAAGGGTACTCAAGTCTTGCCCACGGAGCTCGATGACGCCGGAAGTCGCGACATCCGGGTGACTCTCAATGTGGCGCCGAGGAGCAAACTTGGCCTGGGGATCTGCAAGGGGCCGGAATGGAAGCCGGGGATTTTTGTGCAGTTCACTAAGGAGGTAAAATATTTAACTTTTTTGGTTTATTCAGGGAATTGCTATAATCAGCAAAGGCGCTTTTCAAGGCGCCTATCGGACGCTTATAATCGATAAGCGCCTTTTATGCGCTTTTAGGTCGCATAGTTTCTTAGAAAGTCCATAAAAATTCCTTTATCTTTAAACCTCTATCCATACTAAGCTCATACTAAACTTCATTATTTTCCAGATTGGTGTAGCCAGAGACGCTGGCCTTCGCCCGGGAGATCAGCTGTTGAGCTGCAATGGGGCGGATTTTGGGGATATCCTCTTCAGCGAAGCTGTGGCCATTATGAAGTCATCCAGTCGCCTTGATCTGGTGGTTCGCACGGCTGCTGGCCTGGACCTCTTCCCCGGCGAGTCGAGTGGCTACAACAGTTCAGCCAGCAGCGTAACGGGTGGCGATCAGAGTCCGTGTTGGGGTGATCAGGCATCCAAGAGACTGAGCATGGTGCGTGAGGAGAATGGCCACCATGACGGCACCCTGGGCGGCACGAGACGTCCAGGAAGCTGGGACAGAAGTGAAATGGAGCGTCGAATGGACAAGCTTCATCCAGTTCCTCCGCCTCGAGTTCCAGAGGAGGACAAGAGTGCCAAGAATGCCAACACCACCATCATTAAGCTCTCAGACTCGGGCACAGTCATCAACAATACAGTCATCCCTCATCTCAGTGCCGTGGAAGTCTGCTCTGGCCAGGCGACAAGGGTCCACCTGTCCCCGGAAGCGGGGGAGGATACGGGCTTCGTGGACGACGAGGAGGCTAAAATTGCGGACATTTGCTTCATGTCGCGCCAGAGTGAAACCAAAACAGTCATTGTGGAAGTTCACAGGAGTGGAGCTCCTGAGGCTAATGGTGGGGGGATTCCACCTCCGCCGCCTTGCTTCCAGCCTCCAGGACACACGAGAACACCCTCCCTGGCCAGCACCTCATCCGGATGCACCTCCAGCCTCAGTAGCGCCATCAGCGATGAGCTCAAGAGGAGGGCAGTGGTGAGAATTTTAGGACTTCCGGTTCAGTAGATTTAAAAAAAAACCGTTACACTCCATTACTAAACGTTGCAAATTATTGGATTTTTTTGCAATTTTTCCCATTTTCTCGAAAAAATCTCTAAAATTTGCTTTTTCCTTTTCCAGCAACGCTTGAAGGAAAACCCTGGCGAGAGCATCGAGGCCAAGTGCGAGAAGATCCAGTCACAGACCAGGAAGATCGGGAACTCCCTCGGTGGCCAGGACAACGACAGACACAATGCTTTAATGAGTGAATTCAAGAGAGCTCACCGGAAAATGTTCAAAAACAGCGAGGAAATCGCAAGCGAAGATGTAAGTACCATTCAGTTTTGCCTACTTTTTGGCGCCATTTTTCTCCCGCGTAAATTGCGAGATCGTGCCAAAAATTGGCGGGAGATCTCATCGAAGCAATAATAACAATTTTTTACTGCAATTGTGCACGGAATTCAATTGAACTCAACCTTGAGTGTTTTCAGCGAAGCCCACGTGGGGAGGGGGGAAGGGAGGAGAAAAAGTGAGAAAATTTCACAAATCAACAATGCAATATTTTTGCGCGATTGAGAGAGTTGCCAAGAGACTTTGTGAATGAATGTCTAGTTCATGCAAAAATCGATCAATGTTGGGTGGGAATAAGGAGCACGAATGAGTGTTAATTGCTCAATATTACACGACTTCTCTTCCACGACGACACATTGAGGCGAATCATAAAGTAAAAATTGGGCCAAAAAGCTATTAATTATGTCTGTTGAAACATGATTTTGTTGTCACATAATGATAAAAGAAGGAACCTTGTTGACAACGGAACACGTAAAAAAGGGTGATTTTTGTTTGATTCTGCGAACAATTTTCGTGTTTTTGTGCAAGTTTGCTGACGTCAGGGGATGGTAATTAACATTTCGTGTTTAATGATGAGAAATCTTTTCAAAATTATAAAGTGGACTTGTTGAAATTTCACACTCAAAGAAATTAATCTGATGGGAACTGCAATTTTTTATCATATATTTGAATGGATGACAGGATAAATTTGTGATTTTTACTCTTCTTAGCTTTATTTTTAAAGCGATAATTTTTGCTATTTAAAGTGTTGATAATCACCTCTCTAACTTTGCGATTATTAATTACACGATATTATTTTGTAACTTGCGTGCTCAGTTCTAGCTCCCAATGTAGTGTTATTGCGTTAATCACGCATATTAGTGAAAAGATTATGTGCACCCAATAATTAAGTTATTCTCACCTATTTATTTTCTTGTACAATAAATTTCTATAATCTCATCACCAAAAATTATTCCTCAGTAAAATATCAAATAAATTTAATGAAAATTACAGGGTAGGATCCCTAAAGCTCAACAAGTCCCTTTTCAAGGGGCCAATATTATGGTCAGAAGTGGTGTACGCTTGAATTGGAAGTGTACGAGCGTCTTTGGGAAGTGGAAGTGGTAATGAATTAAGCTTTGAGCTTTCAAAACATTTTACGAGCTTTTCGAAAAATTTAGATTTTCTTTCAAACCTCATTTAAGCTTGCTTTCAAAGCTCTTTTAAGCTTACTTTCAAAGCTCTTCCATTCAAAGTTATTTAAGCTTTCATTCAAAGCTTTTTTAAACTTCCTTCTAAAGCTCTTTTAAGCTTCAATTCAAGGTTAATTAAGCTTCCATTCAAAGCTCCTTTGAGCTTCCTTTCAAAGCCCTTTAATGCTTCCTTTCAGAGTTCATTTAAGCTTCCATTTGAAGCTCATATAAGCTTTCTTTCAAAGCTCTTTAAAGCTTCCATTCAAAGCTTTTTTAAGCTTTATTTCAAAGCTCCTTTAAGCCTCCTTCCAAAGCTCTTTTAAACTTTCTTTCAAAGATCTTTTAAACTTTTATTCAAAACTCTTTTAAGCTTGAATTCAAAGTTCATTAAGCTTCCATTCAAAGCTCATAAAAGCTTCCATTCAAAGCTCCTTTGAGCTTCCTTTCAAAGCCCTTTAATGCTTCCTTTCAGAGTTCATTTAAGCTTCCATTTGAAGCTCATATAAGCTTTCTTTCAAAGCTCTTTTAATCTTCCATTCAAAACTCTTTTAAGCTTTATTTCAAAACTCCTTTAAGCTTCCTTCCAAAGCTCTTTTAAACTTTCTTTCAAAGCTCTTTTAAACTTTGAATTCAAAGCTCTTTTAAGCTTGAATTCAAAGTTCATTAAGCTTCCATTCAAAGCTCATATAAGCTTCCATTCAAAACTCATTTAAGCTTCCTTTCGGAGTTCATTTAAGCTTCCATTTGAAGCTCATATAAGCTTTCATTCAAAACTCATTTAAGCTTCCATCTAAAGCTCTTTAAAGTTTCCTTTTAACCCACGACACACATAAATTAAATTAAAATTAATCATGTAGGTAGAACTGAAGCTTTTGACTATTCTAAACAGCTTTTAAAAAGCTTTTACTTTAAAAAAGCTTCTAAAGCTTTTACGAATTAAGCATTTAATAAATTTGTGGAGCTTTCAAAAGAAAATTTCAGGAGCTTTCAAATGTTTTAAAACCGTTAGATTAATCTTTACAGCTTTGGCCATTTGTTTAGAGCTTTTTAAAGATCAAACGCCTCTAATAATTCAGGAAGTGCAGGAAGTGGAAAATGTGGAATTGCTGGAAGTACTGTACACCATTTTGACTAAATATCTCCCACTTGATAAACGCATTAACCTTATTGCAAGTATCGGAAATTTCTCTGAGTTATACAAATGGGAATATCATTACCTACATAATTTTAATTAATTAAGGTATCTTTATTGGCTTTTAAAATACTTCTCTCTCTCATTTTTAACTGCCCAAAAAGTGTGTTAAATTGACCACCAAGTTTTGCTTATTATTTTGCCAATGATCTTCCTCTTGGCTGACGTCAGACCACTTGAGTCTCGAGGCTTATCACCTACCTAGACAGATTGTGGATGCCTTGGGCAATTTGCTATGTGCCTCGATAGCGGAGGTGGTGGTGGTGAAAAAAAAGAACATATCGCAGTTAGATAATCAATTCGTGAGACGATTTCAGCCAGAACATCCGAGATTCTATTGCAGTCGCGCCGGATCTCTCTCAAGAAGTTGTATTTTTCCCTCCACTAACGCGAATCTTTTTCTGCTGCCGCGCTTTTTTTTCATACAACATTTCATTTCAACAATATAAATTAACATTGGACTGGGTGATTTGTGTGGTGAGTCCGTGTGCGCTTTTCAGTTTTAGTCTCATGTGAACCTCCAGAGTGGACGTTTGTGGCTTGAGTTTTTCAATTGGGGGGATTTCTGGTGAATTGTTACAAAAGATAAAAAAAGAGAAGATCTTTTTTTTCAAGTTCTGCTTAGACAGTGTGACGTGAAATTAGTTGGAAGGAATATAGGTGTGGATTATTGAGTTGTGAAAATTGTGCAAAAATTGCTTTTAACTGCACCTTCAAAGAAGATAGGCTGCAATAAATTGGAAAAACATCCATAATGGATTCTATGGCTTATTTTCTATTTCACTGATTTAACAGTGTTTGAAGTTCTTCTCTCTCTCCTTCACATTTTTACTTCTCCCAACCATTAAAGTTGGATTATTTCGATATATTTTGCTGAAGAGAGGAAGGCATGAGGCACAGTTTGAAAGTTATATGACTTTTTTTTATTTTATTGCACAAAAAAATATTAAATTAATGGTTGTAGGAGTTACCGGAGGGAGAGAGAGAGAAGAAGAGTAAAAAAAAAGCTGTGAAATCAAAAAGTGTGACGCTTCTATATTTTTCTTGGGTGCTTCAGCATAAAAAGAACCGAAAGGCCTCTTTTTATCAGACATATAATTTTTAATCAATTTAATTGCAAGTTCTTGTCCAGCAAGTTTCTTCTTCCTGGCGAAGCAGGTCTAATTAGAAAATAGGGGAAACTTCATTGAATTATTTTCTAAAATATATAATTTTTCTAGTCTCGGCTTTGCGCAAAGGAGATTTTTTCCCTCCCACTGCCCAATTTTAACATTGCCACCCAATTAATTTCGAGACCTTTGTTATTTTTATATGAAAATAATTCAATTGAATTAAGAGTGAAAAAATATCTTTTTTTTTGTGTGTTAACAAGTGTTTCTTTCTCTCCGTTGATTGTATGTATGGTATGACTTTTCGATCGCAATCTTGACACTGTGAACAATTTATTTTTTCGTGAAAAAGACACACGAAAATATAACAAAAGTGGCCAGAAATTAATGGTTGGTGCTTTGGGAACGACAAGAGATCACTTTTCACACAATGAAGCAGACAAAAGTGAAACCCCTTGTGACAATTTCCACTTATGAGGTAATTTTCATCTTATCTTTCACAACAACATTCGCAGTCGCGAAGATTTTTGTGAAGAAATGCACTTCTTCGTCCGCCCTCAATGAGTAAATATCTTCATTGCAAATTTATGGAATTATAAAGACAAGTGTTTTATTTATGGGAACATCCTCCTCAAAATGAGCTTTTGTGTTGTAAAAGGAATAAATTATAAGTTTAAAAAATTAGGTAAAATCTGTGCTAATAATTTTATTATGAGTTTCTATTTTATTTAATTCGCCTTTTTTATTCTAATTTAAACTTCCGCCATTAAATAAGCATTTGCGAAAAAAAGAGACATATCGTGAGAGTGTAACAAATTCATGTTTGGTTTTCTTTTAATACCCTTCACGGTGGTAAAAAGTAACAATTTTTTATAAACACTATAAAAAAAAACCCACAAATCTCCCAAGGAAGGATGACAAATGAGTTTTCAAGAATAATAAACTCTCATTGAGAGATTATTTTGTCACGTAAAAATGACACTCGCGAGTGAATAAATTCGATACACAATAATTCTATTTATTACCAGCAATTAGAGACTGAATTTTATTTGGAATTTTATCACTCAAATAAAAAAATCTCAAGGGTGTTGCAGCAAAGCAATCACTTAATACGCGGATTAGAATCTTTCCACATGGAAAAATTTATGTTAATTCCATTCAGTTTTTGCGGTTATTGTATTCATTGATAAAAAATATTGATTCCCTTATCTCTCTCTCATTCTTTGCCAGGAGAGACATTCACAGGTGAATGGATTTAATGGTGTTAAGGAGAATGAACGGAGCAACGGTATGACTGCCAAGGATCCTCAGAGTCCGGTGAAAAATCCAACCGGAAAAGTCATTTCTTCCCCGAGAATTAAACCAACAACTGCTCCACCTCCTCCACCACCGGTGAGTAAATATTAGCTATATATATAATAAAATAAATAAATGATGAAAGACTTGCAGCGAAAGTGTGGAAAAATTCATTCTGCGCACATTTCCGAGTGCTATTCAGTGATAATGCTAAGTTTTTTTCATCTCTTGCGGTGATACTCGTGTAAAGTTTTCCTTTTCATTTCAATTAAAAAGTGTTAATTCACTGGAATTGATGTGAACTTGAGAGCAAAATGTTTTTGTTTATTTCGCAAACCCATTCCACTTCAAAATGATATTTAATTAAAACAAATAATTAATGGCTCATTCACAATGACAGAATTTCATGAGGAGAATCTCTTGATTTATGGGCTGAATTTTGTGTGTGTTTAAACCGAGGATTAACTGATGATTTGGCGCTTAAATTAAAGAAAAGAAGCGAATTTTCTTTTTTTGTTTAAGTGTTTGCTTGAAGAAGATCGAATTGCAAAAGCTTCAAACGAGCTGTTGTAACGGTTTTTTTTTTCTTTTCAAATAAAATTATTCCTAAAAAAAGGGAGAACAAAAACTAAGAAAAATTTATGTCCATAAAGATTAAAAAAAATAAATGATAGAGAAAGAATTTAATCAGGATATTGCTTTTTCGTTAAATTATCTTATTGGCGCAAAATTTAAACTCTTATGAACTTTCAAAATTTTTTAAGCTTTAATAAATTTTCTTAAGTTTAAGCTTCAAAACTATGGAATATTTTGAATTCACTACAATTTCTACTAGAAATTTCTCTGCAAGTTATTCTAGAAATTCTCAGCAATTTCTAGTAGAAATTCGCTCCAATTTCTACTAGAAATCCCCCTTAAATTTCTACTAGATATTCTCTCGGATTTCTACGAGGAATTCCCTCTAATTTCTACTAGAAATTCTCAGCAATTTCTAGTAGAAATTTCTATGCAATTTCTACTAGAAATTCCTTCCAATTTTTACTAGAAATTTCTCTGCAAGTTTTTCTAGAAATTCTCAGCAATTTCTACTAGAAATTCCCTCCTATTTCTACTAAAAAATCTCTCCAATTTCTACTAGAATTTCTTAGCGATTTCTACTAGAAATTCTTCTGTAATTACTTCTAGAAATTCATTCCAATTTATACTAGAAATTCTCTTTAATTTCTACTCGAAATTCACTCCAATTTCTACTAGAAATTTCCTCCAATTTCTACTAGAGCTTCCTTCCAATTTCTGCTAGAAAATCTCTGCATTTTATAGTCTCTAAATCTTTCTTTATTGCAGCCCCCTTCCTTTGCCGATGCCCCTAAGACCACCCCTGAGTGTCGTCCACCGGCATCTCCCAGTCCCGATTACGAGGACGCCTCCCCGAGGAATCACACAAATGGATCTGTGAGGGGAACTCTGGGCCGAGTGGCTGCTTCTGAGATGGCCAAGGCGAATGGGGATATGGCTGAGCTGGAGTCCATTGAGTCCTTCAAGATGACGAATCCTTCTTCGCCGCCCCCACGGCCTCCATCCGTGTACTTTGCGCCCCAGAGCTCGGGTCCGCCCACAATGAGAAAGAACCACCGGCCGGTGTCCGTGACGATTGGGGAGTATGGTCAGATGGGGCGAAAGGAGCCGGCCAAGTTTAGTTTTATCGCTCGTCCTGAGGACAATTCCCGCGGATGTGACGAGGACATGTCGCAGAGATTGAGGAATGAGCTGGAGATGACGCTGTCGAGATCTAATCTCAAGAAGCGATCAGATCATGAGATGGTGAGTAAAATTACACCACAATCTTTTTTAATTGCTTGGAATTGTTGTTCAGAACCAAACCAGGGCTTTCTTTTGACCTAGTTGATGAATTCTTGCACTAATTTGTCATTTGTTGTGGCATTGTATTTAAATTCGCTTTTTATTGAAGCCATCAGACAAGGTGAAAAATTACTGCATATAATTGATGTTAAAGAGTGTTAAATTATATTGCCATAAAGTTGGATAAATGTAATAATTCACATCGAATAACAATTGATGCATTCTTCCGTGAAAATTCGTCTCATTCTTTCTCGATCTTCATCAATTAACGCCAACTGTACCACTGATTTCTATACCTAATTACTTTTGAATCACTTTCCACGCAATTTTCACCTTTTTCTTTCGCTATAATATTGATAATTGTGTAAAACAAATCATTTTTTCATTCGTTCATTTATTATTACAAAATAAAGAAGAAAAACATTTCTGTTATCACAATGTTCCAGTAAAATGTTAAATTACCTGAGACACTCAGAAAAATGTTGGATTCTTATAAGCAGAAATTGGGGGTATTATGGCAAGAAATACCAATATTTCTAGATTTTAAACAAAACAATTAGCTAAAAGTAATTTTTGTTTAGTATCAACTTATTTTTGCTTAATTCTAGAAACTCCGCTTTCTTGCGTTCAAACTGAGAAATTAATTTAAACAAGAAAGAATATTTCTATAGTCTAGAAACGGCTGTCTTGATCCTAGACACATTTTCTCGTGCGAAATTCCAGTTGCATGAATCGCAACATGCATCTCTTTCGCTCTCATGCATTTGATCTCCTCGTTGACTGAGCGATTTCAGTCTCTCGCTACACGTGCATCGATACGGATCTCAAAGACATCAAATGTTCATAAATATATTGAAAAACTCTGTGAAAATTAAATTGTGAGTGCTGTGCATATGTTTTTGAGGATTAATGAAGGCTTCGAGTGAAATGAGTGCGGCTCAAAGGCCTAAAAGTGAAAATTGTGACCAATTTTCTGCAGATGAATGGCCATTTATCGGACAATCCGGGTGCGTTGGGCGTCCAATATCCCCAAAGTGCTGCTTCCAGTGGTCTTTCAAGTGATAATTTTCACAATTATCTCGCAGACAGTACCGTAATTTCACCATAAAACATTTGTTTTGCGCAAACATTGACAATCAAAATCTTGTTGCGAATTCAGTGCAGATTTTCAGCATTGAAAGTGTCGATAATTAGGAAATGATTGATCTTTTAAGAAAAGTGGATGAGTGACGCCGGAATTCAAAGGATTCTAAACTGCGATGCGGAATTACTACCAAAAAGCAACTAGAGTCTGTTTCCGCAAATGCGGTGAAAAAGATTTTTAATGAGAACTTTCTTATTAGAGATTTGATCTACTTCACCGACAAGATAAATCGATGGAGAGAGGGGAGAGAGGCCGGAAATGTAAGTCAAAATTGCAAAAGTTTTGTTGTCAAAAGTTTTTTTTAATATTATTTTCTATTGTTAGATCAGCCCACTGGTTCTGGAGACGCTAGAATCAACCAGATTTTCATCAAGTGGATCAAGTGAAATTCTGAGCGCCCGATCTACACTTGCGTGAATTGAACGACTGTCAGGACAAGAGCATCTCTAAAATTCTGCAAAACTGGCCAAGCAAGATATAAGGATGCTACCGGCTACCTACTGGTAATGTTGATTTTATTTGAAATTTAACAGTAAATTTATTCAATCTCATACTTCAGGTGGATATTTATATTGCACAGAAGTACCTATCCTGAAAGGGAATGCAGGTGTTGGAGAATTTCCCACAACAAGACGACACAGTGCAAGAAATTTTCCAAAAACTCCAGAAGTTTAAGAAAGATACAGTGTGTGCTGTGCAGCCCAAGATTGTGGTGGTTGGTGATTCGATGAAGTCTCTGGATCACTTCTACTTGTACTATGACGAGTTTTTAGTTGTTAGTTGTTCTAAATTATTACTTAAAAATGATTTATTTCGCTGAAGAAGTAGAGTGTGATAGAAAAGCAAATATTAGCTTGGTATTAGCTAAAATCATTATGATATTCCAGGATAAGGTTATCGACATTCATTTTGATATTTACACTAAAACATAAATTTATAAAATCATGTAAATTTCCGAAATATTTTTTATTATCCATTTTTTTCTTTACTTGCAGAATTTTGTAAAATTAGTGATTTTTTGAACACAAGAATTACTATTTTAATTTTAGAAATTCAATTTTAAATTTAAATTTGATGTAGGTATATTGGTTTACAAAATATTAGAAAAACGAGTAATCCCATCACATTTTTTTCATTTGATTCAGATACTAAATTAAGATATGTATGTATAATACATATATTTTAATAAAAAAATGTAAATCAGACTGAGTAATTATGTGAAATAGGTGACTTAATATATATACAGTGAATAAATGTTTGTAATATATTTTTTTAATTAAAAAATGTGTTTTCTTTTATATTGGGAACAAAGGGAAATAAAATTGACATTTTCTGTACCACAGAAACAATAAATCCAATTTTATTCGCTAGACAAA
>CAKKOB020001167.1:0-26379 GCA_918844115.2 Phlebotomus perniciosus | reverse complement strand
CACGAAAATGACAGCCATTGAGGCACTTTAGGCCGTTTGTCACATTCTCACCAGCAGTTTCTGGTGATACAATTTCATTATTTGGTCTCTCAACTACACAAACAGAGGCCTTTCGGCCGAATATTGGAACATTTTCGAATTGAATTTCTTGTTGGAAAACCCCGATAACAATCTCCATTAACACTTTAGAAGGAACTGACTTGATTTGAGCTTGGTGTAAAGTTAATTTTTCAATTTTAAAAACTTTTTTAATCCTTAAATTTAAAAACACGATAGTTTTGGGTTTCTAACGGATTTTTTACTCTTTATATAGTTGAAAACTTAAAAAATGACTTAAAAAACAGTTCTCGTTACCTTAACATCTCATCATAAAAAAAGAATATTTAAAGAGCATTTTTGATTTTGAAGTAACTAAAAATCAGTATCAGTTACTTTAAGAATCTATTAAAAGAATTTGCTAGAATTTTGAATTTTTTGTGGACAAATGAATCTTTGGAAAAAGATACATTCAAGTTTATTGTCCCCTCTTATTCTGCGTATTTGTTGATCGATAAATTTCCATTCGGGAGTATTTATCGAATTACAAATGCCAAATGAGGTGCATAAATCTACAATTTGAAAATATGCGTCAAAATCGATGATAAGCCTGGCCAATAACAACAAATTACAGGCTATGCTCTAAAAGGTGATAATTTTCCATGATAATAGCGGATAGTGTAGAAAATCCCTATTTAACATTTCCTCGGCTAGCACTGAAAATTCACTGTTTTGCAGGAGGAAACATGGATTTTCATGCAATTTAAAGATTCGCTTTTTGGTGCACCAAATTTTAGTTTGGATCGTAAATGCAAAATTTTAAACCACCCCATGGACACTGAATTATTGAGTGGTGTAAATGGCAAAAAGTCTGCAATTGGTTGCCAATAAATAAAAGTGACCCTCTTTGGTGGAGTCAGGTTGGCGGTATAAATCAATACACAAATGATCAGATATGCAGGTGAAGTAATGCATTAGTAACATCCCCAATATTTTCATGCAGAGCACACAAAATGTGCATCATACATTAATAAAGTTTAAGTGTCAATGCAAATACCATTAGCACCCTTTTCCTCATTCTCTCGCTCGCTCTCGGGGACAATGTGAAATATTAACTCAAATTGCACTTTCCCTCATGCCTATTTTTTGGTCAACCCTCCCCTCCCTCTTGTCCGCACGAAATGCGAATGGCTTTATGGTGATGCTATTGGCTCCCTTTTTGGGTATATTTCCTATTCAATATTTCGACATAACGATTTCGTTTCGGGTTATGTTTGCATATATGACGCAATTTTATGTGCGTGTGTGTGATCCCTTATTTTAGTATTGGTCGTTACGAGGAGATTGTCGGAGCTGAGTGGAAAAAAATGTACATATATCCAAACATTCATCACAATCTTAATGCCTGCGATGATCGCCGAGAGGAGAAATATGTAATAAATCGAATAAATGCTGTGGACACGCTATTCCTCTGCAATCATTCCACTCGATGAACATTTGAAAGATATCAAAACAGCAAAATATTATGAATATTGAACATAACCCAGGCCATCTCTCTGTAATATTTGCCAAACCACCCGAGCTCAAGAGAGAGAGTCATCGATGTGAAAAATTGCCGAAATGGAAAGATAAATTTTGCCCATCACTGAAAAATCCTTTTTATGATAAGAAGGTATGTTTGAGAAATTAATTTCCAGCCCCAAAAGCAATGTGGTGTTTAATTTTAAATCCAATATCATCTAAAAGCGAAAAATCATGTTGAAAACCAAAAATTTTATATCGCCATTCATCCTAAATAAAAAAGAGAAGGGATTTTTCGTTGGCCCTCCTTTTTGCCCCCTTCACATTGAGGCACACAATCCCCAAAACAAATCCCTCAATTACAAATAAAACCTTCATAAACTTTTCACAATTACAAAAGATTTACAACCGTTCATAATGCTCATCCACCCATTTCCTTCCGACCCAATTCCAATTCACAATCCCTCGTTGCCTTTTCTGCTCTCTTTCTCTTCTTTTTTAAAAATAAATATTCCCACCCGTAATGATTCTATATGATGATCCTGTACCCATATTCTGAGGATATTCTCCTCAATCTCCCTCTCCTAAAAACATCTCTTATTCCAGAGAAAATTCCTCTTCATGAGATACTTTTTTTTCTACATAATTAATTTTCAACGCAGGATTCCACTCTGATATGACTTCTGCAAATTGTTCAATATTTTCAACTCAATTTGCAGAATTTATCCCCCATCGATGTAACCAGTGAGAGTTTATTGATTCTCTTGAAATGTGAACCATCGATTGATGGGCGATGGATGCCATGTGAGACCCCCATGAAAATTAATATCTTTTTAATGCTCGCTGTTGGATTGTGAGGGTATATGGATATCGATTGAGAACAATCTGGGGAGATTTTTGACGCTTCAGAATTGTGAAGATTCTCAAGAGAAGAAGTATCATCATGCAGATATATTCTTAAAAGATGTTTCTATGAATTATTTGCCATAGAAATTACCAAGAAAATTCATCAAAGTTCGAATGAACAATTTCTTTGTTGATTTGTGAATATGTTTTAGTTAGCAGGGTTTTGGAAACCTAACAAATTTTTTTAATTAAATTTAAACTTGGTAAATGAGATCGAAATTTTGTTGAAACTATCAAATTAATAGTTATTTAACTTGCTTAACATTTTGTCAATATTAATGAGTAATTAATTAAAGTCTAATATATTTAACTAATTTTTAACAATTAAAATTGTTAAAATTACAACTAATTTTAACAATAAATACCTGGAAATAGTAACGATTTTCGAATTAACCTCATATATAATTCATATTGTAAAAATTTATTGATTGAAGGACTTTCACCTCTAATTAGAGATAAGTATTCATATCATCAATATTTTATGAGATACAAAAATTAAAATATCAAGTCAAAGGCATGTGGGGGGCGTGAGAAAATCTTGCAAATGGTAAAACTCTCCCCGCAGTTTTCCCTCATCAGCGCAGCAGAAGTGGTAGTTGAGCGAACAAAGGAGTAACATTTTAATCTATGCCACATTAATTATGTTGATACTTTAATTATCATTTGTATGGCGGTAGTAAATGATATCTGTGCCGGTGACAGTGCCCCAAGCAGGTGATTTACTATCCCTTTTCGCGTGAATTTTCCCCGCCTGATGGCAATTTTCTCTGTCAGTTTCTGCAGGTGCAATAAATTCGCCACTTATCAAATAATTTTGACAAAATTTCCCCAACATGTGATTAATTGGACTTGGGGAGTATATGAGCTTTTAATGTCAAGCTCTGGAGATGTCTTGAAACTTTCCATCAACTTTTGGGGCGCGCGGGTATGTGAAAAACTTTTCCGGCCGTAATTTATGCACATTCGGCATTTGAGGTAATTTTCATAGAGGTTATATGGGGGCTCAAGAGGATGAGTGATACAAAATGGGAGCTCAAAGGTCAAGGGATTCTTCAAGAGATGACAAACTTGTTAAAAATTCATTACAGAATATCTTGCCTGTCGTCCCTTTAGTGTCATTTTCTCAAGTGTCTGGGAGACAATCTATTTAAATCATACATATTACGCACCATCGTTGGGGCTACTCTTATAACTATAGAGATAATCCGATCTACGTATACGTTCAAATAGCCATTCAAATTGACGGTGTCTCCGGATATTGCGGCACAAAGTTGCGAATTGGATGCCGAAAGGGTTGGGCCCTTTGTTTGACCTGTTCGCGAACCATCAAACATTGATGAAACTCGTCAGCCTCTAATTAATTGTCCATGACAGGTGATCGGTGTGTTCGATTTGCAAAATAATTTCCTCAACATGGTTGTAATTGGTAAAATAATTCAAATACGAGATCTTGCAGGCGGGAAAATGACATTGGTCACTGCTAAAATGTGTCCATTGGAGTGTAATATCGCCCCAAAAATGTCAAGCAACTCCAACAGTGAGACTCAATATGAAACAATGACATAGGGAAAATGTTGCATATATTTTGCCCTGTGTTATATGAGAGAAAAAAAGCCAGGGATTTTTGACATGGCATCGTGCCAGTAGAAAATTTCGCCCCATCACATGCATTTCATGACGGCAAAAGATGGTTATTCACCTCGCTGAATTGCAATTCTTCAACTTAATTTGCTCCACCAAAAGTCTATACTCGCCCCCCATCCCCACCCCCCAAAAGACACATGGAATGCCAGAGATGAAAAATAGACGTGGGAAAGCTTCTAAAATCCCCGTGATATATTGTAATTTGTTGACACAAACATTTTATATATACCTACATATCTTTCCAAGAATTACATATATAATGTATGAGGGCGAATCACGTGAGAATGAATTTCACACAATTACTCATTACATATTCACGAATGTTAAAAATGCGTTCACTGCCATTTAAATTACGCGACTCTCTTATTCATGCGTGAAATTGGACTTCTTTTTTTGCTCAGAATGTGTTGACCTTTCACCTACAGAGCAGTTTTTTTGCGACCACCGACTAATGACGGTGTGTTACACTTTTACGAATCCAATTATGCAATGGAATGCCCAGGAATTTCTCAAGAGAACTGGGTATATGATGAATATTTCCAGGAAGTATTTTTAAAAATGCTTAACAACGTATGCACTGAGAAAAATGCATAGACTTAAAATTAATCCGTTTCTGCTACTTGTAAATTTGAATTGTAAAAATGATAGTTAAATCTGTTTTTTTTAAGTCTGTGTACGAATTTTAAACTTTAACCATAAATCTCATGTAAACTTACTCGAATTCTGGACCATATCTCGAATTTATTAGTTCCTCATTGTGAAATGCGTACCTAAAAAGACACAAAGAAAAAAGAAACAGTTGTTAAATTTGTTTAAGCAAGCAAATGTCTTTGTGAGTAAAAAATTTCCATATTTCGCACTTTAAATAATGCCTGTCGATGGCCTTTTTAGCCCCCTTGTTCGTGACCTCTTCTCATGGTGACAAAATCGACCACGAAAGGTTCTCTTGCTGAGACATTTATCTGTCTGCAATTTCTTCTTATGCCTCAATCATGCAGTTTTTCCCTTGTGGCCGCGAGGCAAAAAAAACCAGGCATGACACAGAAGTATAACGTGTACACAAGATAAGGTATATTTCCATTTCAATGGTTTGAAGAGACATTTTTATTCCAGAAAAGTCGTCACGCGAAGTTAAGCAATTCCGTTTGTGAGATCACATCAAAAGATTGTCTACCCGACAATGATGTCCAGCGTCACAAGTCCTCAATTATTTGCGCACTGATGGTTGGCTTTTTTCCTCGTCATTTGGGACAGAGTTTTTCCACTATAACCATAGATCGGATACAACCAAATATTCCTCGCCAGAAGCTTTTCCGGCAGGCGCTTTTTTTTTGTCCCCGCCCGCTCATATATAGCAAAATGGTAATCCATCTACATGGGTGCCCGTCAAATGTATCCACAAAACCAAATGGGGAGAAATCCTCCAGCTTTTGACTTATATTTCTCTGTCGGATGTGCACTGTGTGGCGACGAAAGGTGTGCGATTTGAAAATTTTATGAGTGGAATTGAGAGCTTTGCCGGGCAGAAAAAATGTGCCGATGAAGGAAACATATAAAAGTTACATATTACTAATTAATATGATGCCTTTTCCGGGCGAGGATTTAAATCTCCCACATCCTCTCTTCATCTATTTTTCAGTCAGGACTCTACCTACACATTATGAATGATCGGTGAATTTCGTGTGAATTTTCATTTTCTGTTAAAGTTTCTCTTATTGTAAATCTCATACCGGGTTGATGGCGAATGTGGAGATTTATTGCATTTTGCCACAATTTTTCGGAGAGTCTCAAAGAACCGACAACCGAGACGGCTCACAAAGATTCTTTTCCAACCTCTGTAATTGTGCTGGATGTAATAAATCCCATGGCAAATCTGATACAACATTTACCAGGAAAAAAAAGAGAGAAATGTTGCTCATCAAAGAGATGAGGAAAGGAGATTCTAGTTGAAAACTTGTTCACAAGTTGTTACGAGTAACATTTTTGTAAAAGAAAATTAAAATTCTTCCATGAAACATTAAATCACAAAAAATAAACGGTATACAATCCTCTATACAGCAAAGTTGATCCTTAGCACTCAATAACTCCTTCTATAAGAAGAAATTGTTGATTTGAGATACTTTCGAATTTTCGCACTGTTAAGGGATTATTCCAATCTTGTTCATTAGAGACACTCTCTCCCTGAGTTGGCGTGAGGTGGGCAAGAGCTGAAAATGCTGCTCTATTGATTGGATTTCTACTAAAAGAGCTCGTTAAGATGGAATGCAAAGAAAAAGAGGGACACCAGAAATTCCTCCCCTCTATAGATCCACTTATTGGTGTCAGCGGAGCTCCTCCTTGTGTAAATCAACTTTGAGAGTTTCTCAAGTGTTTTCAAATGAAGGAGGAGAGGCAAAAAGGAATCCGGCTGAAAATCATTCTTCCACTTGGGAATTGTGAAATGTTGCATAAAAGAATATCTTGCTGGATCTGGCAATGGATTCTCTCTTGGCGGAGAATGAGAAATGCAAGAATTCGAAGGAGGTAAGAAAAAAAAACGGACTCTTCATTGTCATGTTAATAAACCATCAATTAGATTAATAGCGTCTGAGATTTCATTCACTGATTGCACCCAACGAAGACGCTGGTCAAGTGCAATTGTCGTGGTTACTGGACGGTTTTTTCGTGCAATTGCGGAGGCAACAACATTGTAAGAAATAGTTTAAATTGTGCCCAAAAGAGAGATTTTGTTGAAAATACTTTTTCTTATGTCTTTAGCTTTCAAAATTATAAAGAATTTTAAAAATACGTTGAAAATTGAGCAAATGGCGAGGTTTTCGATGTTTATCTATGTTTTTATTTTAATTGTTTCTATGAGTATTTAAAAATTCAATTTATATCTTCTAGCAATGGATAAGAATTAAAAAGCCTAATTTCTCTCCAATCTAACTGCAACTTCGAAAGATATTTATTGAAATTTTACATTAAAAACATCGAAAAACATCGAATCTCTTGATATCTTCACAATTTTCATCCGATTTTAAAAATTATTTCTGCTTTGCAAAGTTGTAAAAAGTCATAACACTTTCAAAATGACTTCCATTTCATATCTCCCCCTCCGGGTAATCTATATAGCAAACGATTTCAAACTGTGCAGACAAAAGGCAACTCCCCAGTGTCTAAATTCATAAATTACCTACTTGTCGCTCGTCTGAGTCCATTCCCTTCGCCAACACGTTCGCTGGGGAACGTTGTGGTGCAAGAAAACGTGGAAGTAATGACAGGTATAAAAAATTATAAATCTCACGGGCATCCGGTGTTACAGTGCAGCGACGGCATTGATTTTTGTACTTAATTTTTTGAGTAGGTATATATATACATATATATCTGTCCTGCCATAAATTCCGCTTCACACTGAGTTTTTTTCATCTTTTTATGTATTACGATGAGAATGAAAATTATGTCGAAATTACTAGAGAAAACAACTCTCTCTCTTCTCTCCTTCAAGAGTTAATAATGTGGGATGTATGCATGATTCTCACAGGTAGATTATTGCATAATTTCACCGTTGATTTGCACATTACATATGTATAATATACGTTGGATTGTGCAGTGATTGGAAAATCACAATTTACAAATTAGCATAATTTAATATTCCATATTCATCACGTTGACGATGTTGCTATTATATTTTGCACGTTGTTTGTCAGGAATGGAAATCAAATCGTAATGTTCAAAATTGACAAATAGATTCGTTTGTGCTTTAGGTGGCAATCAGCAAAATTTCAAATTTCCACTGTGATCTCACACAACCACCACCCCCACAATCATCCACCCAGAAGGTGTGGCCTAAGTGCATCTCTCCATCAGCCCCCGCATGAAAATTGCAAATGTCAATTTCCCTGGGAAAACACACAGATACATCTAATACACTAATTTTCCTAATTTTCCAACAAATGCCAATATTCATAGAAAACCAAAAATATATATAATTTTATACATATAGCAACTAACCACAAAATTCATTGACAATTACACATTTTACACATTAATTCCACCAAAATGGATTTGTTTGCAAAATCAAACAATCGAAATTGTCGATGGGAATATATGTTTATATCTTTTGAATAATTGCACATTTTAAATTGGCATTAGTTGTGGGTGAATTAGGGGGAGCTTTTTTCCCCCGCACCACCACCATCAATTTGCATTTTCCACCCAAGCTTCGGGGGATTTTTGGTGTGTCACACAAAATATGAATTTTCACCAGATTAAATAGCCTCGTAATTTTCTGTTGCATTTTCAAAATTCCATCATCCATAAATTTAATCATTAGCAAATGTTTGCATGATAGAGTTAATTATTTTTTTTATGTTGGTAGAGAGTAATTTATTTTTTTCCCAATCCCCAAAATTATCTGCTTTGTGCTAAACTTTGAGATGACATCGCGAGGGAATTCGTTAAAAAGGAGAGAATATCTCAATAAAACATGAGATCGATATATCCACTATATCAAGAGCATTATAGCTTTTTCATTTACATATTCATAAGGTCTATCACTATATCGGGGTAAAGTGTATCTTTGAACAAGAGAGGATTTCTCGCTTCACTTACGAATTTGGCTCTCATATTAATTTATTCTTCGTCGTTTTGGAGGTAGAAGAACTCAACTTATAAAGTCTCTCATTTGCCTAAATTTGTATCATTACCATGCGACATGGGTAATAATTCCATGTTATGACACCGTCCACGTGGATATCCAAAAGATAAAAATAGATATGTATTTTGTGATTGACAACCTATGTGGGATTCCTATTTCCAAGTGCGATGGATGAGAGCTCTATTCAATAGCTTTCACGTGTTATCAGGACAGATGTTGGTATATTTGCATTTGGTGGATATCTTGAGCTTCCTCTCTCTAAAGGATCACACTCCTTGAGTGCCTCACAAGTGCTGTTTCCCATAATTTCAAGTGGGTTCTGTCTCCTTGCATGAGCCCCTTGTCGTGTCAGACACGGCAAAGCAATTTATATTGATTTAATGTGACAACCTTAAAAGTTAATTTCCCTCATTTTAAATTGTAATCATGCGAGGTTGGATTGAGATATAAAATGCTTGGCGTGCGAGACACCTAATTTGGGGAATCACATGTCAATATGGAATCATATTTCCCACCCACTAAATTCATTGGGAAACCGTATTAATTGCCTTACATAAAAATTCATTAGGATTCTTTGGGCCTTCTTCTTCTCTCGAAAAGAGACTTTTTCCCCTTCTTGGCTTGTCCATGTTGTACGTTAATCACAATTATAGGAGTGTGGAATTTAGAGAGACACAGACAAGAAGCAATTTATCTGCAGCCTAATTTCTGACATGTTATGGCTGAAAGGAGGTGTATTGATAAAAATTCTTAAATCACAATTTCTCAGAAATGCGCTCGCAATATGATTTATTGGGTATAATCTGCCAGAATATTGAAGTCTATTTCTGAAACACACTCCCACAACTCGTTCAATTCCAAGACATTGCCTCCAACATAATTTACAGATGGTTGGTTGAATTTGCAGTTAAATTCTAACATGTTAACCCTTTGAGGGACTCACAGAAATAATTTGTTCTATAGAAAAATCAATTATTTCTCGGTGTGAATTAATCTTCAAAGTGTTAAGCAGACAAAATAATATGTCTACCGAAGAATTATTTTGTGTAAAAATAAACTTCATCGTATAATTAGTTTTTTAATTAACGAAGTTGTGACTAATTTTTTCGTGGAAACTCACTAAAAAAAGCTTCACAAAAGTTGAAAATTATTTATAGATTTTTTTTAAACTTGTATGATTCACACCGATTATAAAACACTTTTGTTACTCAGTGTAAATAATTTGTATGGATGGAAAAGTCTATTCATCAGATCAGTTGGTAAAAAAAGCCTCGTGAAATATACACTAATTATACTTATAGTGTTTTCAGAGTGTCTCTCCCATGGGTGGTTCTGTTTTTCCTCGCGTCAAGTCACATCGATGGAGAAATTTTTGATGGTTTCACAGCGAAGAAAAACACACATTTCAAATAATTTCTCATTAGCTGTCGCGCCTATACAGTATGTTTTTCTTCACCTCCCAAATATCACCTTTTTGCCACTCTGGGTGATAGGAAAAGCCCATTCTATTACTTATCACTAAAATTTTAATAACATTTCGACACACTTCCCTCCAACCCAGTGAGCAGTCACAGGATGTTGAGAGAGTGGAAAGAAGTGGCCTCTCTGACCCTCTTGATTGGGACCATATGGCTTAAATTGAAGTGGCGTCTTTTGAGATGAAAATTATAAGGGCTCCTTTTCATTTTGGGTATATATGTCTCACTGAATCACAACATTCCACTAGACCCTAAAATGGTTTCGATTGAATTTTTGAGTCATCTGCTTGATTTGAGCATTTATAAGGAAATCTCACCGCAAGACACAAACTGAGCATCTTCTTTTCCCCGGTGAGTCTCTTTGTCTTCGAATGGCTTTTCATCCCCGCGCCACCCCAAAGAAATTCAATTACTTTCCATAAGGCAAATAAGATTCCAAAAAAAACTACAAGAGAGAGGTTAACATTATTGTGGAGGTAAATTACCTCGAAGGAGGATTCGAGGGAGAAAAAGGAAAGAAATCGACACAATAGACATATATAGAGATGTAGCATGGGATGTCGAGGAATTGCTTACAATGCATCCTCCATGTGCGAAAAAAGCGGCCCCATCAGCTCAACAAGACGACCAGAGGAGATACAAACAAAGCAAGAATAGAGAAAATACCTGAAACCTATAATTTGAATGCAAATAAAATAAGAAGAAATAAAGAACCACTCCAGTGTAGGTTGAATTTCAACACACTGGCTTCACCCTGGATATAAAAGAAGAACACACAAACTTAAACCAGTTCATGTACCGAGAATGTCGAGTTTCACAGAAGACGAAGAGGAGCAACAGAACAACGAAAAAAAAAGACGAACAAGAAGAGGGAATAAAATGGGAAAGAACACACAAAAAGTAAATTTTGAAAATGATGCTCCATCGCCAAGTTCCACCAAAGTCAGTTTGAGATCGAAACCTCTTCTCAGCCGAACAAGACATGGAGAATTGTAAGAAGCAGGGGAGGCTCACTAAGCAAATAAGTGTGATTTATAGGTACATAGCTTCAAATTAGAGTAATTCTATGCAATTTTAGAAACGATTCTGCGTGCAGTGAAGAATTTTCTCTTATGGGAATTCAATCACTCCTCTTAGCTTATGGAGTTTTCTGGAAAATGAGAATTTAATTCGTTTCTGAGGTCATGAAATCTCTTGAGAAACAATTTGTCTGGTTGACCATACCATTAAGTCTTTAGATAATGTTTTAAATGATTAGCTAGCTTTTCGCTTTTCAAGAAATTACAGTACATTTTCTATAATAGTTCTATGGGGAAATTATCAAATACGTTTTCCTATATTTATAGTAAAATCTCAAAACCGAATATAAGTTTCCTTACTAATACTAATGGTCAAAAAATTTCCTTTACTTATTTTACAATAGCAAAATCATTTTCCTATAGTTATGGGAAAATCATTTAAACATTTTCCCATATGTATGGTAAAATCCCAAAACATAAGAAGAGTTTCCTTACTAAAGAAATTAACGCTAAAGAAATTTCCTAAATTTGTGTTTCAATAGCAAAATAATTTTCCTATAGGTGTAGTAAAATCATTGAAACATTTTCCCATATTTATAGTAAAAAATCCCAGCATCGTTCTCCAATAATCATTGGAGAAAACAGTGCTTTTGTTTCTGAAAGAATGCAACTCCTTTTAAATTTTCCCACATGCTCTCACCCAATGCATCACTTAACGACCCCTCGAAGGTGATCTGCACAGTTTTTCTGCAAATTTTTCTACCATTTCTGTGAGTTACATTCCTTTAACATACACACGTAGGTCCTATTAGCCACACAAAAGGGATCTCAGCGTCCATTGTTGGCTTCGGCTCTTGTCTGTGCATTTTTATTCATTGACCTTTTTTATTGCGATTATTTGTCTCTTGTTGGTAATGTTATATAACGAAGGAGCAAAAGGCGGAGAGCCAAGGCAAAAAAGGAGAAAGAAAAAATTGTACGTGGGCACCAAGACAACAGGAGATCTCTCCTCGTGCATTTCATTCGTGTTTTTATGTTAGCTGAGAGAGAGAAAATGTTTAATAAAAAGACCCATTGGATACATTGTGAAATGTCGACAAATCCACAACAATCTACCCAGATTGCAGTTGTCTTATATTATGCTCTTCTCTGTTCTCAGAATTCCCAATCTAGCTCAAGTCGTGCGTGAAGAGTAACTTTATTGTTCAATTAAATAATTATATGTATGTCGGAGGGAGGTACAATGGCCTTGCATCTCCTATATGTTCATTTAGTGTCTGTGCCAGAAAAAAAGGACATACAATTTTCTCCGCACACTCCTTGAGAAATATTTGAGAGAATATCCTTCAAGATGGGGCGGAGTCCATGAGAGACGGGCGATATAAAAGAAAATGAATGAGGGTTGTATGTGCAAAAGTGAAAAATTTCATGCGATGTGGAAGGAATTGAATGAATTTTCCAAATGAATGACACTTCCCAAGGACTTATTTGAAGTGCTTAACGTCAGGTAGGCTTTCTTTTCTTTAACAAAACTGTCATTCTTACATTAGGCACAGCTGAGGGTTGAGTGAGAGTAAAAAAACTGCCAAAGTACATAATGTCCCAAGATTTCACAATGCAAAGAAATATGTGTCAAGATGTGCTACCATCTAACATTGTTACCTGGAGGATTGAAAATCTCCCTATGCCATTCTTACACGGGACATCAGAGGAATAACAATGTTGTAGGGACACGTAAAATATCCATACATGGTCGTCCCTTTCGGATTGGAGAATTTAAATAATTTATGCCCACATTTCCAATACAAATGCCTTGCGATCCAAGATCTGAGCAGCTTTATATTACCTTCTCCAAGAAGAGATTTCAGATGGAAATAATTTCAATTTTTTATTCATCAGAGAAATTATTTCTCATATCATTGAGTTAATCTGCGGGAATTTAGAGCAACGAGAATCTTCTCTGGAATTTTCACATTACTTGCAATTTCTCCGTCTGACAATATCTTCTTGAACAATCAGTAAATGCAGGAGGACTTTTCGCCGTAAGCAAGATTAGACTACTTAGTCAGGAGAATGTACACCTAATCATATTGCAAATATGGTTAACACTTCAGTCCCCGTGAATCCCCCACGCATTTCACATTTGTAACAGTTCTCCTCATCCATTAACATTTCATATTCTTTTCCTAAAGAATAATCCGTACACCTCTTCCTATTGTTTGTGCGCCCTTGTTGAAAACTTTCAATTAGATTTTTCCCCAAGTTGTGCGACTTTTGAATGCTTGAGGAATTTAGAATCAGAAACCGTGAATTTTATGACTCTCTTGGAAGAGAAGAGTTCCACCCAATTTCGACAATTATAGACAATTCAGTGATATTTACAGACGCATTTAGATGGTCATTACATTTAATTCAATTTCCAAGTAAAATATACACTAATTTACTGCCTCCTCCTGCCTTAATGGCCGCGAAGACGGGTTCTGGATGGCATAAAGAATTCGGCGCTATGCCGAGGGAGAACTTTTGTGGCATTCCTAATGTTCTATTGTGCTGTCAATCGGGTCTTTTATTATTGCTACTGGAACATATAAATATTTTGACCGCAGAGCGAAAAATTTCGAGTGATGGGAAAAAGAATTTGAATTTAAAATTCTGTCTTTTTTTATTTGGTGAATTGGTAATTTTTCTCCTGGCAACGACTAAAATTTACGATCATGCAGCGGTGAAAAGTGACGATGGTTAGACAATGGGCGATGTTCATTGATCAAGTGGAGCTATTTGTGGCCCCATAGAATGACAATTATCCAGTATCCCGGAGATGTTAGATGAAGCGATGAAATTCAAGCTAATTAACTCATTCATTCAGCAGTTGACATACAGCCCCAAGAATGAAAAATTACCTTTCAATGTCTCAAGGCGTATTTCATCTTCAGAACGTATTGGGAGATCTATGGGAGAGCCACACAAATCCCTCCCCCCAACTTGGAGCAACATGAGATGCTGTCTTGGTGATATACAAAATCTGGCATGTAAATTCTTTTTTGTGTGTGTTCGGAGCAGAGAAGCGATTTTTGCCTGTGCAACATTGGAAACTCGCCGCAATGTTGGGAGTATCAGCACAAAGTAGGGCTTTTGTGGCCCCAGCTTTTTGTGGCCTGCATGGTGGAAAAAAAAGAGCGCCATTTATCATCGCCCGTAGACACCCATCAACAGTCATTTATCATTATTTGTTCAGTGAAGTGCGAAATTTAATCAGTGAAGATTGTAATCGGATCGGAGTATTAGTTAGTTTCCCAAACTAAAAATCCCAACCACCATGATGTATTCTGCCCAATCCACTCTGGGTAGCGAGATTTTTCCCATGAATATGCATTTGGCACAAAATATTGCACTTTTGTTACCATTTAATACTCTTTGTGCTCTGCACATACAGAAAAAAATATATGTAGGGATGCACAAGCCGGAAATCCTCTTTCATTCCTTGACCCTGTGTGGCTCCAGTTGGGAGCCAAATTGATTAGCATTCAGTAGATCGAGCACTGCACGATCGGAATGGGTAAAAAAGTGATGATTTATAGGAGCTCTTCAAGAATATTTATAAGAGAAAAGATATTCCTGGAAAGTCAGAGGAAGTTGGAGGAATTAATTTAGGTAACGAATTGATAATCTTGTGGCATAAAGAGAAACCAAAAAAGATTTTTGGTAATAGAAAGATTTTATGGCAAAATTGCAAAATTTTTGACTAAAACAATATGCAATATTCCATATTTATCTCAATTTGTCAAAGAAAAATATTACTTTTTTGAACTCAACTATAAATCCTACTCAAATATTAATTATGCTCTCAAAAATAGAGTTCAAGACAAACCATAAAATCAGCTCAATTAATGAAATGAGCCAGAGAAAAGCGCACAAAGAAGAAAATGGCAGAAATTTGAAGTATTTCTTCTTGGCTGAAGACTTCTCATAAAATAAATATTCGTGAATCACGACAATAAATGTCAGCAATTGTTTTTTTTTTTTCAAAATATCACACTGAAAATATTGTAATATTTCATCCTTGTCGTCAGTGGACCGATGGAAAAAAATTCCAAATGTAATTATTTCAAATTTTGGTGATTTATTTATAACACATGGTTGAGGGAAATCTTCCGTCTGCAATCGGAGCTCTAATGCCTACTCTTTGGAAGGAGGGGAGATGTGTCTCTGAACGATTATATTTTTCCAAGAGATCCAGAGGGTTATAATTTATCAACACGGCGAGAGATAGAGATCGGAAGACGATAGTTTTTTAAGCCACACACATACCAGGGCAATGAAGGTAGGTTCGAATTCATTGTTAAGATGATTCCTTGCTCGACATCATGAGACGACATGAGGGGATTTTAATTGAAAAATAGGCATTCCTCATTTCGATTTTTCAACAATAAGCGCTTCTTTTTTCTACCTTTCGGGCTGCTGAAGATCCCAGCATGTTGCATGGCTCAGCAGCAAAGTGAGAGCTCAATTTTCAGACTTCTCTTTTTTTCCTGATATACCTTTCAAAGTCGATGAAATGTATGAGTCTTGTCCTACCATAAGGGTTCTCCTGTGCCACATATATATATACCATTTTTTTCCATCAATTCACCTTCCACTGGGAGCTCTCTCTCATCGTGTTCTTGACTTTATGCCATATGGTGTACGTAACAGCTTGCCTTGCAGCGAAAAAACATTCCTCCAAATTATCTCCTCAGGTAGATCAATTTCGTTAGATCGTCCAATTTTTTCTAATTACACTCTCTCTCCACGGAAGAATTCCCAAATTTTAACCTGTGACCCCCTTTTTTTCAACCATCACACAGTTCGAGAATCTGCAACAGTTGGCAGATATGAAATATTAAGAGGTACAAGCCCCCAAAAGAACCCCTTGCCGGATGCAATTAACTTTTGCCAAAAACTTGTACCATAATTTCATATAATATTTGTAAGCAAGTAATTTTCTTAAAAAAAAAACTGTGGGGCTATTTCCCTTCTTTTCACACACTTTTCTCTAAAAGAAATATCATAATCAGACAGTTGATTTTGTTGCTTCACTCTGATCGCATCAGTCACATCAGTATTGCAAAAAGGGCTTGTCTGTTGCATTCAATAATTGCTAATTAGTCGCTGAAATGGAGTTATTTTATGCACGAGTAACTCTTGAGTTTGCAATTTCAACTTCTCTATCGATTTTCTGTTGTTGTGATATTGCATATAATCTCTCAAATAGAGGCTTAATCAAGTCTCATCATATAGGGTTTATCACAATTTGTATTATAACTTATCCCTTCGGAAAAAAATCTTCTAACATAGAAAAAAACTTTGCAAAGTGACTTTGCGGGGTGCCTTCGGAGTGAGGGGTTAGTCATTTGTTTGTTTTGCATAATGATGTCGAACTACTGAAATCACGAAAGGAAGATATCTATAAAAACTATATAGGGGGAGACCGGATTCAAAAGAAAAATAAAGGAAACCCTAGATAGTCCTTGAAAGATTTTAGCTTCAATAATAGAATATTATTACCAGACAGACAACCGGACAAACGGTGAGACATTTTTATATAGATTGCAGTATTGCCCTACTGCGGTCTGGTGCCTATCGGAGCAATAAAACCCCTTCTATGTATGTGGAAAAAAATGGAGTGTTGGAAAAGAATCCGCATTTGTAGCAATTCAGCACATCATAAATCAATGCAACAGAAATGAAGTTGATGTATCTCTGGGGGAATCATTGATCTTGATGAAATAAATTGGTAGATACGCGCTTCTTTCTCTCATTCCCTGAGTTGTGATTAGTTTTGTGTGTAATGAAATTGACGAATATTGCATTTGCTCGGCTTTTGGCCTCGCACCCTTTTATCCGAGAGAGAGACCCTCGGTTTTTGCCTTCATTCAGATGTGTGTATAATTTTATACACGCTCAACCCCTTTTTCCCTTTTAGCTGTTATTTGCATTTTGTTGCGCTTCCCAAATACACTCAAGCGCGCCAAACATCCTTTCATACGGATCGGAGAAATGAATGCATAATACTTGGGGTTGGGCGTAGGAATTTGATGCATGAAAACGAATATAAATATCATCGTGTGCAGGAAAATGTTTTGGCACAAAAAGAGAATTTAGTTGAGACACACATAGTGCCTATATTTCGCATTTATGCAATACAGGAAGGATTATTGAGCATCGAGGTTCTGTATGTGATGATGGGGTATATCAAGCTCAAACCATCGCTCCTTGAAACACCTGACGCGTTTCCTGATTGGTTCCATCGGATGGAACTGTGAATGCAATTAATACGCGTTTCTGCAAACACCGTTTATAATCCAATATCCACAATTTTGCACACCGTCGCCACATCCCATGTGATTCCCGAGTCCTCGCCAAATACACTCACAGTTGAACAATTAATCCTTCACTTTTATACACTCACCCTCCCTTGGGCGGCTGTATAATGTCATCGGAGGGAAAACGAGAGGGGTTGCTTCGGGTGTAGCAGTATAATCAAATTTTTCATCCCACGGCAGGGAAAGACTCTCTCTACGCCTAAACTAAATGCAAAGGAGGATATCTCCGAGCCTTGGGTAATATTTACATTCTGTAGTGAGTAAATATAAATACAATATGATTAAATTCATTTTCAAGCGCTACGCAACGCCATCGATCGTTTTATACACTTTTAGGGACGGAAAAGCAGAAGCTATGATAATACACTCAAAGGAATCAAAATAAATTTATCCTTGATGAAACCTTGTTAATTTATTTGGATTTAAACGTCCTACGCCAAAAAATCGTATTATATATAGCAAACAATCAATATCTTTTGAGTAGTCGCAGGGTTTGATTTTTTTACAGACCAAAAATTCAGAGTATTGAAATATCGTCTCTTTTCATACCTAAAAGATTATAAAGGAAATTTTTGAGAAAATCTAAGACTGAATAATATTATTAAAATTACGAGTAATAACCAAATTTTGTCCATCCAAATCCGTTCATGCGTAACGAGTTTCCAATCCAATCCCTATACAAGAATCCATGATCAAAAGATCCTTTGCTGTTAGATTTTCAGCTTTACGGATATTTGAAGTGCATATCACGTGTTTCCTAATTCTTTCAATATATTCCAACCCTCTTCACATTCGAAAATTAGTTTCTCTCTCTCTGCAAAGGATTCATGCAAGTCAATGCAAGCGTAAACCAGAAATGGAGTTATTGTCACACATTTGGACTTGGATCTTATGTTTCCAGGAAACTTAAGCTTGAATATTCATGTTATGAAACATTTATCTGTATTATATGCGAAATTGCGACAACTTGGCAAAATAGGTCAAGCATTTCGGCAGACACTGTCCTTGTGGAAATCAATATTTTCGCAAGTTTTCATAGCACTGGGCTGTCCAAAATGCCGCCTCGAATTCGGGCTTCTCTCTGGGATTAATTTTTCTGAGTGCATCATGGGAAATGATGAGTTTGTTTGCCTCATGGCTGAGACTCTCCCTCGGGGGCATGAAATCGAATTTTGACTCTAAAGTGGATTAAATGGAAATTATGAAATTAGAGTCCATGTACAGCTCCAGAATTTGCACATTCTACCACCCACCACCCTCCCCCTTCGAATCATATCAATCCTGGGTAGGAGCTGGGGCTGATGTATTCCGAAATATTGCCGTACGCCCGGTGGAAAACTCCTCATCACGCTCTACTCACTTTTAAACCTCGATGCACACATGGAGATTCAGCCTGAAACCTCTGTTTGCCTAACATCTCGCCCTCCTGTATATGTGAACAATGAGAGCTGCAGCTCCGAAACCTTCATCTGTAATCGCTATGTACTGATACATACATAAGGTATAAATGTGGTGAAGGTATGATTCGTTCTTCCTGAGCTTATCTCTCAGCCATGCATTAAGAGATACGAGGCGTAGATCGCCTAAAACGCTCTCTGCAGCTTCCCCTTATACCTTCATTGTGTTACCCAGTCTAATTTTACTAATAAATAATGCCACATGGGAAACTGTGGTGTTTCGAAAATGCTCCAATGACTTTTGGGTGTCATCCCTCCACGAGTCATTATGTGAAAGTAATGACGATAATCAAAAACTGCGATATGCTCCAGTCCAAAAAGGTATAGAGGAGGGTAACAAACCGAAATTGCCAAGGGGAGACTCATTTTGAAATAAATTACCCTTCTTGGAAGAAGTTGTTGCAATTTTATAAATGAATATTCCTTTTAATTTCTAAGAGTAAATTCTCAAATTCCCTAAAATTCCCCATTAGAAATTCGTCAATTTCCACAGAATGGCAAGGATTACGCAATATTAGACACCCCTTGACATCCTGATACAATTTTCTATCCAACTTTTGATATACAGGCCATGGTCATTACATATCCAACCCATTTACCCTCCCAATTTTTTTTTGGCAAGGATTTCGAGGAGGTTTTCCAAGTGTAAATGCTTTGTTTATGGATTTAGTAATGAGGGAAAATAAAATGTGGAAGGGTTCTCTCATGGCATTACCCGAAAATTTCCATAGATAAGTGGTTGGTGTGCCTCTTTTGGCATGATGAAAGAAGACAAAGCGAAAAAGCTCTTTCACGCTCGTATATTCTGTTTCACGCTAAATTTCCTCACCCAACATTTCGCCACCTCTATAACTGAGATCCTAATTTATTTTTTCGCTTCTTTTTGGGGATCTTCATGCAAAAAAGAATTTGCACTCGCTCTTTGTGGTGAATGCCACCCACCAAAAAGAGAGTGTAGAAAGCAATGGGGGAATAGTAAAGTAAAAAAATTAGGTTATAAAAAAAGAACTGCCCAGTTTTTCTTATTAAACATTTATATAGTGTGTCTCCTATAATTTATTTTTTTCTTTGGACTAGGGAGAAATATTGAACGTTAATTTATGATTTATTGCCTTTATGAAAAGTTAATAATTCACCATATGGTTAACACAAGTCAACTGGGAGGATATACCAGAATTTAGAGAGCCCATCCCTCAAATCAACTGACTGAGATTATAAAGGGTGGGATGACTATCAAGATAGAGTAAAGCAATCAAACAGCGTTATTTTTATTCGACTCATTCTCACCCACAATCCGCAAAATCGATAAAATAATACCCTGATTCACAATAGCTCGTTGCCACAGCAATAATCTTTCTTGTTGAAGTTTAAAACCCACTAGGAATTTAATTGACAGACTTTACATCGACTTTCCATCCATTTAATTAATATTAGTAGAGTATTTTTTTCAAAACAGGATATAAAGATATATTCCCTCAAAAATTGGGTTATTTTATTTTATTTTGAAATTTACTTCTTTTCAATAATTCATTTTCGGTCGATGAAATGTTTTTCTTCATGGTTCCAGGCTATGAATTAAGTATTCACCCGACGAAGTGTTCTATAAATTATGTATTAAGCACGAGGAGGGTTTAAATAATGCTTTAGGGAGAATATTGCTTCTGCTTTTTTCCCCGAGCTTTATTTCGCGGCTCATGATGAAATTTCGGAGCACTTGAATTGGTCACTTGAACAGAATCTCTCAAGTGCAGATGAGGTCATAAAATCTTCAGAAAGACAATTATCAAACTTCTTATAGTTGTGCTACCATTGAGAATGATTGCACTTGAGGACTTGGTAATGCTTGAATCTGGATGAAAGAAGTCAGAGAGAGAGATTCATTTCTGGGCGGTCTCGCTGACCGAATTTGAGAATCAAATTTCTCTTTATGCTTTGATATCCTATTTCTTCTTTTTTGCACTAGAAAATATGAGGGTTAACTCAAACCGTCGCAAGGAGACATCATTTAAAGATGTGGTGTACATTAAAACAATTTTCCAAACTTTCTAACATGAATCACGTTTGGGGGGGAAACTTTCGTAAATATTTTTTTCAATTTACCACCCAAAAGTTTTCCCCTTTCACACTTTGTGGAAAAAGCAAACAATCTCTCTTTGGAAAGTGTGTATTTCCCGGGAAACAATCAATAGGAGTTTCACACACAAAAAGAACTTCTTTGCTCTGCTTTATTTCGGGGTTAAAATTGTGATGATTCAACAATAAAATTTTGTATCTTGAAAGAACCTTTATTAATGGTTAATTTTTCAAAGTGTACAATAGAAATTTGAATTTAGTAAAATCATTAAGGAAGACTTTCTTTCATTGAATTATTTGTTAAAATATTTCGAAAGAGGTTTATTTGAACCTAAGAAGAAAACAAGTTCAACATCTTTTTTGGATTACTTAAAAATCATTATAAAGAATATCTTAAAATATTCAACTGCATTTTTCAAGAATATTCTGTAATAATCTCTTTCCCAGATTTATTACAAACCCTTCCTCTTACCAGAAACTTCGACATCAACTCCTTTCTATATATCGTTTATTTATTGAATTTATGAGTATGAAAAATTCCTTTTCCCATATCGCATTTCACAAGTTTTGCAAAATCCCAAAACTTGTGTTTGCCAAATAAATATTTCATCTCTCAATGGTCTGCATTCGAGACAGAGTGTGGCCAGTTGGGAATGTACACCATCCGCGTTAAAATGTGTCCCTTGAGGGACACCACATGAGAAATCAACAGCAGAAGAGATGCTGGGAGCGCTTAAGAATTTAACGCAACATTATGTGAAATAACCAATAAAATATGATATTTACTGGTTGTGTGACCAGCAAGAGCTTGGGGAGATTTGAAAGAAGATATTTTCTGATTTTATTGCATTTGGTGTGGCGCGCGGTGTCAATGTGAGAAATTCTTTGTTACCTGTTAGTACTGGTTTCAGATGTGAATGGTTCAGCATAAATATTCCTAACTGGCGGCACTCGCCGCGGCAATGGTGGCGGAACTGGATTGTATCCATCCATTATGGTGTCACAATCGGAGTACTTCATAGATTTCATCGTCATGTTTTTTACTTTTTGGCGAGAAGGGGTGGCCCTCGGCCCCCTTGTTACCCGCTGCACAGCAAAAGGAGTATATCAATTGTTGGTTGATTCACGGACGATGGAGACAATTGGCCGTATTCGGCATTACCACTTTGATGATAAACTCAATGTTCTTAAGCACTAGACAATGAACATGTACCACCAACTTCTCCAACATAAATCATTTCTCTTCACTTGATGGTGAAACACGCACACACGAAAATATAGGATGTGGATAATTATATTCTCAAAATATTTCGTGTTCTTGCACTCTATGGTTCATCTATACCAAAACACATACCATTCAATGTCTTGCTCTTTCTCTCCTCTATACCCAAAGCAATTCAAGAGTTTCTTGGACTTTAATTGATAAATTGATTTCATGAATTGATGCCGATCTAATCAACATTTCATTGTTGGCCAAAGAGTTTATGGTGTGTGTGCGAGTTTTTGGGAGGCGAATGAAGCGACTAAGATAAATTAATATCTCCTCTAAGCCCCATATCTTGGATGAAAGAACCCCGAGATTGTGTATTTGTTAGAATATCGCAGCCAGAAGTGGTTTATCCGCGTGCTTAAAACTTTTCTTCAATAAGGCCTTAAATTTCCCAAACACAAAATTTAATTAACTCGCAATAAACATTTCTATCTCCGCACTCCTTTCTCACTCTCAATAAGATTAATTATAGCCCATACCGGGGGAATCAGTTGGAAAGTGACGCTATTTCATACAGCACAGAGAGCAAAGAGGCAAAAGACTTCTATATAGGCTGCTGAATCAAAATGCTCTTCCCGGCATGTTCATATTTCCATCTCTCATGAATACATATAACATGCCTAAATGACTCAATGAGGAGTCACTGCTCCGCTCAGCCATGGGAGATATAAAAGAACGAAAGAGAGAAAAAAAACAGAAATGTAAGAAGTGAATGAAATGTAAAAATAATCCTTTTAGATGGGACTAATGACTGTCTATAGAATGATTTGGGATGAAATAATTGCCCTGTGCCGGCGAATGGATAAAATTGCTGGACAAGAGACATGATGCATTCCACTTCTCCCTCAACGCCACTCCCTGGAGGAGCGCACATACATATATTTGCCTTTAGCCAGCGATTTTCTTCTAAATGAGAAGAAATGATTATCATGAAACTCAATTGAGCCAATTTAAATAAATTTGCCCTATGTGTGTGCGCCTTTTCAGAGCACTTTTTTTCGAGGCGTCGGCACAGCTTGGGAGAGTCCTCTTGCTGTGTTATGATTAAGTGGAGACTCACTCTTGCCTCTCACATCACACCAGGCGACCATCCAGTAATGTCCAATTGAGAATGTAAAATCATATGTATGTATATATTAAAACATATTTCTCTTGGAATTATAGAGCACTGTTCAAAATGCCTTTTCTCATATACTTTTATACACCCCGTAAATCCAATTTGACTTTGCCTCCGAGACATTCTTGAGGCTTTTAGGGCGTGTGGGGGGTGAGAGAAGGAGACTTTTGTGAGTTGAATATTCTATTAAAAGTTTTGCACTTTCCCCACCACAAATGGGTAATTTGAGATGCAAGTAACTTGCAACCCGTCAATTCCGCGATAGCGTCAATTGATGTGCAAAGACAGATAAAAATTTCAAGTTAAGGGAATTTTAATTTGCAACGTCTTAAAATCAACTGAAAATATCACCCTCTTTTCCCATTTCACTCGAATCTTGAATTCACGACAAATCCACCTAAAAATACAATGAGTGCAGAGACGATGGAAAAATTGTTAAAAATAGCAATGCGTTTAATTATGTACAATAAATATATAGCAAATAGCATCACTTGTCCAACTGTCAGAGAGATAAATTGCATCTTATTTCTCAACACGACAAATTTCTGCGGAATCCCTGCCGAAAGGCTCTGATGTTCGGCAAAGCTTACACTTTCCACATCAAGAGAGGAAGAAAAAAGGGAAACTCATTCTGTGAGAAAATTGCATATTCGTGTCAAACGGATATCAAATTAATTAAAATTGCGCAGGTGAGTTATAAAAAAAAGAGAGTGAGAGAGACCGAAAAAAGGAGTCTTGTAGCTGTTTCCGGATATTATGTGCTTTATTAATATTTAATTGTTTTTTTTTGTTGCCCCCTGAGAAAAAGGGTTGCAAAACACAGCGCCACTCAAGTATGCAAATAGGAATGATACCTCCAAAAGAGGGGATGATAAATTAAAATTTCTATCCATTAGGGACACATATCGATTGCCCAGGGAAGTCTCTCTGGCCAGAAGATCGACACCATTTCACGAGGGAAAAATCCCGATTACGTCACAGCGCGTCCTTCGCAATCATCCACAATATAAGAACCATCCTCTTACCCACTAAAAAGCACAGAATAGGTTCGTGTGATCCTTAAGCGTGAATCACACGTCGCACATGCTAATGGTCGCACAAATTCACATTAACTCCACGATCATTGTCACAGAGAATCTCGATGGCAAGTGTCACCATTGGCGATGGCAAAATGGATAAATAATTGATGCGCCTCTCTTTCTTTTTAGGGAGGGCAGAAATCGAACGCGTCCGCGATGGATGCGTAAACAGTTTCGCCTATTTAACGCAACAACCTGAAACAGACTGAAGAGAGACCGTCGAAAGTCGACGGATGTGCCGTAAAACCAAATTTTACTTCGCATGCGTTCTCTCTCACATTCCCAATGTTTCTGCGTTGTACAGAGAAAGAGGCAAAACATGCATGGTGTCTGTGACAGTACATGCTGACACATACAGTTGCAGATGAGATGGATGTGGTGGTGGTGTTTGGTGAGAAAAATCATATCCATTGAAGAGACCCCAACACTCTTGTACGCCCGAACGGACGAAAAGGTGTTCGATGGCAACACAGTGTACTCGAAAATCATAATTGAACGCATGCGTTTAGTGACTTCCACTCCAAATGCAGTGAAATCTCATAACATTGTCTCTTTGAGTTGAGAATCTCCTTTTGCTGGCATTTTCCTTTTTCACCCACCATCCCTCTCACTCTGTCACCCAGGCATCCCCCTTGACACACAGTCCGTGGAAGGGGAGCAGCAGGATCTCAGGCTCACCCCTTCACGCATACACACACCCAACACACACCCTGATTCACAATTTTCCCCTCACGGAGAGTGTCCTTTTTTTTCTCGCCTTCGAAAATGAAAATAAGATTTTCCCTTTTATTGCACTCGCCTCCCGTACCCCCCAATGATGCCACCCGAAAGTTGTTCATCCACCCCCACATGCCGAATGACTGCATGGCGCCACTTTGCAATTCGTCTCAACAGGATACCAAATCTTCCACACGTAATTTCCTCCGTTAGATGGGTTCAATAGGGCTACAGAGGTGTCTCAGATACGGATCGAATTCGCTCACGTTCAGATTGATTTGAGGAGAGCGTACACATAGCTGTAGGGGGCTTTACGGGTGGAATAACATAGGGAGTTTGGAAGAGTTGGAACCTAGACTGATGTGAAAAATAATGGTTTTAAAAATAGATAATAGAAAAAAATGGGTTAATGAAAAAGTAATGAGCATTGCCATAACAATATAAGAGATTCTTAAACTTATCGATTAAGAAAGATTAATTCAGATCTCGAACTAGGTTTGGTAGATTTGAAACACTATAATTTGCTTAGTTTAAATCACAGTAAGTTGTTTTTTTCTAAATCTTTTGAAGTTGGTCCGACAAAAATTCTATTGGTTTGCGATTGCTAAACGTATAGGGTAAAACCACGTTACTTTTAATGGTATATCTAACCTAGATAACCAACTTGATATACGGGGTGTTCCAAGTTAGAAATCGTTCCAAGTTATGTGATCTAACCCTAGATTTAGTAAGTTAACCCAGTTATTTGAGCAACCATAAGTTTGAATGAAAAACTACTGCTGTTAGGTATATATATAGACTTTTTAAAAACATCTTTACAAATTACTAAATAGAAAATCTAGAATTTAAGGTTCTAAGAAGTTTAATTCGTGCGACTATGACCTGGGATACCAACGATACCGGTCTATACATTTTGTATTTGCCCGAAGCATAACGGATTCGAGATATACATATTATCAAAGATATCTATCATGCCCTTAAGAAATGGGAATGATTAAGATTAGAAAAGTTGGCTATATGGATCTCTTGAATCCAAAAGCCGTATAAATTTAAATAGAGAG
>CAKKOB020001166.1:0-26395 GCA_918844115.2 Phlebotomus perniciosus | reverse complement strand
TGTATGTCCGCATATGGGTCAAACTCGTCAAACTGCTAAACATGACTAAATTTTTTTGCTGAACCATTTTCCTTTGACCTCTGGCTGCTGGACACGAAGGATCTCGTGTCATGTTTTCAGGGTATGTAGATTTTGAGCCATGCATTCAGTGTGTACATCAGAGGTCTTAAGATGAGGAGACAGTGATTTGCATCTCAAGGTATACGCGAACTGAGAGAGACAGAGAATGTCAACCCAGAGGCGTCGGTGTCGCAATCATCTCTCGACAAACTAACGATAATGACAGACTGTCGAGAGTGTTTGTAACAATCAAATGGCATTATGTGGGCGTCACATGTGCTTTCTGTGTCCGCTCATTTTCACATGCGAGTGCGGCAATTTTAAATTAAATTGAATCCACCCAGGAGGCACAATTCCGATGGCATCTCTCTTTCTCTCTTGGGTGAGACATCATCAAATTAGAGACTCCGAGATCGTCCCTTGGAGATTTTTCCTCATTGCACAGGAGAGCACCACGCGGTAATTATGGACTTCATCTCCGGAGGTGGACACTCTTCCACTGGTATGTCATTCCTCGGAGGCGATCGCACCAGATTCCCAACTTTGGAGTCTCTCTCTCTTGTGCTGAGATGTTCTAACATGTAGGAGGAATCCCTCACATGAGATCAGACAACTTAATTGCTGGCCCATTCGATGTGGCTCTGGATGGAAAATTAATGCGTCAGAGCAAGAGTATGAGGGAGATTAGTCAAATTATGAACTAGAAACTATTGTGAGGGTCCTACAATGGTGCATACAGGATCCCATTGTCTACGCTACAGCCATTCATCATTGGCCATGTTTATAGTCAGACAATGTTTGACTGTGGGGCGGATTGTGCAGAGGACTAAAACTATTTGGGTAACATCACAAGGCCCATGTTTTCTCCATGTGGCCACTGGGCGAGATTTGACCGGGGCTTCCCTTTACTCAATATATGGACAACAAAGGGCTTCTCATTTCCCAAAATTTCCGAAATCTTTTTAGACCCATGCAGTTAGGTATTTGGATAAAATTGCATCATATTAACACAGGACATTTTCCTCGTACCCACAAAGGCTCACATCCCATAATGATAACAATGCAATAGTTGTTGTGAGAGCCATTAGTGTCTCACCCCCTCTTTTATAATGTTGCCTGGGTGAAAACACCACCCATTGCTATTCAGGGTAAAAAATGCTCTATATGTTCACATGAGATAGGGTTGTAATTCGCTCTACGACCCCTCATTAGTTCGATATGATGAGTTTATGGTGAAAATTCCCTGATTTTCCCTTCGTAAAGAGGGTGGTTTATATACGGAAAATAAATGGTTGAATTATCTCTCCATGCTGAGGTGCAATATCAAATTCCATCCTTATGTATTCAACGCCGAGATTAAAATCACAAATTGTAATGAAATGAATGACAAGCATGAAGAGATGAGAACATTGACAGTTGCTTATGGGATTGAAGATGAGAAGAGGAATTGGTAAAAGCAGCAAATCACAAACATCTGGCATTATTAAATATGTTGGCTTTTTTTCTTAATTTTTTCTTTTGACTCTCTCTCTCTCCAAAATTTTTCTTCATCTTGCATTACATATCTTTTATTGCTGGGCAGAATAAGTATGAAACGGAGCGGAAACGGTCTCTTATGTACACACTCTTCTTCTATTGTTAAAAAAATTTCAACTTGAAATGCTTCTGCTGAAAAATAAGTAGGAAGATGTAGGTTGAAATGGAGACAGAGAGGAGGATTTGTGAAGAGGAAACCATTTTCGGAGGCTATATATATTTTGTCGGTGTCCTTTCTTTGGTGACAATGCGACATGTCACCAAGTTTGTCTTATTCGCCCCTATTGGCTGCCGGTCGGCAACCAATAGGAATTAACGGTCTGATGACAACGGCAATCACTGTTGTGAAACTGTCCACCTTCTCTTGTGACAGGTAACTCTTGTTCAACACACCCGTCACGTACCACACACCTGAATTGCAATGAAACAGAAATGTGGGCACGTACAAAAGTGTGAGACTCCTCGTTAGAAAAAAAGAGAGCTGATGTAAATAATTTTCTACGGCACATTTTTCCACCAATTTTATATTGAGCAAGAAACGTGCCTCTGACTGATTGCTTCTTGTCTTCTCACCTCTTTTCATGCGTGATATTTCTGAGGATCATTTCATATATAAACTACGATCGTAAAAGGATTGTAACCACATAGTAGATATCAACTTAAGATCCTTGAAAATCTTGACTGCTCAGTGAATAGGTAATTTCTTACAATTTGACTTGTTTAAAATACCACGCAGTTTAATGTCGCGACCAATAAAATGTGCAGAATAATTTTAAGCTTAAAGTCAGGAGAGTCTGTTATGTTGTCAAACAGTAAAATACATTGGCATTTTGTATCACCTCTTTGCACATTTTCCCTCCAATTGCCATTCCAAAGTGGCCATTATCGCCACATTATGATTGCAAGTTCTTTGTGCAATTTTTTTTCACCATGGATTTGCCATTTAATAAAGTCTCTCTCACTCAATTCCATATTTACACCGTGCTCAATTGATGTGTTTCACCCAGAGTTGGGAGAAAAGACAATGGGTGAATTATCGAGAGGCATTGGTAATTTAATATCTCTGACGAAGATAGTGCAAAACCTTCTCGATATCAGATAATATGGAATAATTTTTTCCCATTCGAATAGTGATGAGTTTCATTGTGCGAATTCCATAATTACACATTAACGCACGCAAAAATTGAATATTTGTAATTTTTATTGGTTGAATTTAAAATAAAAAAAATGTGTGAGCACTGTTTGATGGAGGGATCAATTAAGTGAAGCCACGGACCATAATTAATTTAATAGTTATGGTTGAATTTATCATTATGGATTATTGATCTACTCTCATTTAGCTATGCCATATACCTATACCTTTCAGGTGTAGGTAGTTATGACGAATGTGTTTAAGCCCTCAGTAAAGTCTTAACCCATCTTCTCACTTCTATTTCAAATGATTTCTTGTATAGCTTTATGGGTTTGCGAAGAGTGACATCAATTATTTCATGAATGAGTTCTTATAATATGATCTTTGTCGATTCTATTTCAATCATTCATTGAAATTCACAAATTAATCGCACCGTTTATACAGTGTATCATAGAGATCATGGTGAGGTGACTCTGGTACGATCTTTTATTGTCAATTTAGTGAGCATGATTTTTCACCCTACCCTAAATGGCCTTTGGTACTATCAATGTAACCATTAAAATGGCTCATAATTATTTCCACCAATACGGTAATAAATTATAAATGTAATACAGGCGAGTTTCTGCAGAACTCTTTGAGTCTGTGAGTGCCTCAAAATGGTCTTCACGAAAGCCATTCACATCCTCCATGGTGCATTGAATTTCTCAATTTGAAATCGCCAAAGGTCGATCTCGCAGGTCCGATTCTAATCATTTTGTGGTTATTGTTGTTATTGTCTTCAACACTGTGCCTCCCTTTTTCTTTGCACTCTCTGTCTCTGTCGGTCGTTGCTTTTTCCTAACCCCGCACCGTCCACCACACCTTCGCCAAAGATTCTTTCTCTCTAAATCAAAAAGTGATTTTAGTGTAATTCGATAGTTGATTCGATATTTCTGAATTATTTGTACGATCCACACCCAATATGATTCTTCAATCTAACGTAACATAAGTTATGTGTGTAAAATAACAAAATAACTCTTGAGGTGGACCGCATTGATCATACATAACATTCGATCTTTTCTTTGGTACGCGGATTGTTTTTCTACGATCGCAAATTCATCTCTCCATTGAATTGACCACAAGATGTTGAATTGAAGTTGACTGAAGGTGGGAGTCAAAGGTGCGTTGTTGATCACTGATCTCAATTCGATCTTGTTTTTATTTCCACACTCATTCATATATGTACCTTCTTCGCTGGAGATTTTTTTCTCTGATCTCCTCCCTGAGTTCTTGTGTGCCAAATTGGAAATTGGGCGACTTTTTGCATAATATTTCTTCTCTGTCAGAAAATGTCTCTGGGCTCCAATTTTGGATCGTCCATATTTCTTTTCATCCTCTGGCGGTTGGCTCTTTCTCTTCCAACACGATATTTCGCATTGTCAACATCTGCTTTGAGGCGGGATTACACAATGTAATTTGAGTGGTGAAAAAATGTTCCCAATACAACATGAAGACATTAATAATAACATTGTTTGTCAAACGTTTGCAGCAATTCCCATCCAATGCATTTTGGCCTCTTCTATATACCTCTATTTACTCTTCGGCTAAACTGAGCTACCTCTCCCCTTGGCGTATAAAAAAATCTCGTTATTGTGCAAGATTATAGTTTCATGACAATTGAGAAAGGACCCTCGACAAGGATCCCTCGCCAGGGTGATCATTGTTACATCATCGTGAACACATAATATGAGATTTCTAAAAAAAAGAGAATCACATAGAGAGCAGGGCGGAGCACACAAGAGACACAAATTCCCTTCTTTTCCATGTCCCTTTCCTTGTCAACATCATGTATTGGGAATTACATGAAATTAAATAGCACTTTTACATGAAAGATAATGTGACCCATTTTTTTTCGCCGTCCTGTCATCCTTTTGTACTTCACCGGAGAGACCTCCAGTACTTCTTGTGATCTCAATGGTTGATGTGAATTGATGATGGACTCTCGTTGAGTATATGAGAGAGACAAGGATATGCTAACAAGCGTTGCCGCACAAAAAATAAGGGAAATTCGGACGCAATTGAATGCAACAAAAACCATGTCCTGGGTTGAGGAAATGGGATATTTTTCTGCATGGTTGATGATTCCATTTTCATATTGTATACTTCCTCGAGTGTTTTCGAGAGCCTCTCTTTACTTTTGCTTTCTTCCCATTGATACGTGGAAAAATCGTAGGGGTTCGTATTGCGCCAAACGCTTTTGCTACAATTTCTAACCATCTGCAGGATCAATGGCATAAATTGTTACATTCCTGTCTTCTTTGTGAAATTTCCGCCACTTATGTTTCAGCTCATGACGCAATGAAATTGCCAACACCCAAACAGCCCTAAAAAGCCCCGTGTAAAATAAATGATGGGGCTTTGGGTGCATCTCTCATGAAAAATGGCTGAAAATTTAGTGTGACCTCCTCCAGATGAGGTGAGTTTCAGCCACTTTGGCGGTCATTAAACGCGTGTAAGGCGAAATGTGTGTGATGCGGCATATGGTCTCAAGTTGTGGCCAATAGTAAACTGAGAAATTCAATGTGCTCCTCGTGTGATCATCATCATTACCATTGGATCGGGCAGTTTGTTGAAAAGTTGAGAGTCTGCGAAGACACCAGTGAAACAGTGGAGAGCAGAAAAAAGGTACAACTCTTTGATTGTTATTATTTCATTTCTCATACGCGAGGATGAACGGCTGTTTTCTCAACAATTTCATTCATTTCTGATGGTGGCGCGAATCAAATCATGAACAAATACCACTCCAAGTAGCAGCTGACCTGAGACCCTGGCTCATTTTGATTTGGATGATGATGCGAGATGAAGCCACGTGAAAATTATATCCTATGTTGCGAGTTGCCGGGACGTGCACAAGGAGGAAAAGTTGCTATGCGAATATTTGAGATGAAGAGCTCTTCCCTTATGAAAACACAGAATGGGATGGTTGTTTGTGAGATAAGGAGGCAGAAAATTTGTGATTCGGTATGGGCTCATATTAAAAATCAACCCCCGATCTCTTTTGTCTCATGTATTGAGTTTCGCCAGTGTTGCTCTCGATGGCGGTATTGAAATGCCTTCAAAAGCAAGAGTGAGCATAATAATTAAATGGCGGACGACCTACCCTACATTTAAATTTTCTCCTCATGGCAAATTCAGCATGGCTTGTGTACACGAAGAAGAATGAGGGAGGATGGAAAGAATTTTGTGTGCATTACCCTTTCGCATGGAGGGATTCATTATTTATTTTGGGATTTATTAAAAAGACTCACCGCGTGGACGAACAACGACATTCTCTCTCACTGGGATTCTCGGGGATAGGAAAATATTTTAAATATGGGGTGGATAGTCCGGGGGGTGGGATTGAACAATTTTGAGGGTCGTTTGAGGGTGTTTTGATTGAATTCGCCATTTTGATTTTTGACTATATGGCACTGAAAGCAGAGAGACCACTTTTGCCATCATCCCAGAGAATTACCACTCTCCTGTCACTTCCACATCCTGCCATGGAGAGTGCTCTGTTTGTATTCAATTAGTTGTCAAGGGAAACTTTTCAAGAGCTTTCCATAACTCCCTTTGTGCTTGGCTGTCGAGATGTTAAAAGCCACATTTCGTTCGTAACCAGTATTTATTTTTGTATAAAATGCCGCATCAATTCTCAAATCAACATTTTGTATTTAAGAGACACTTTACTTTTATCCCTTGTTTGGATTTTACACTTATATGCAAAAATATTTATTCTTTTTAAATTGAAATTTAAAAGTCCATTCTTAATTAATTTGTGCGTTACTCATGGAATGTCACTGTAATTAATGATTTCACTCTTCCTCATTGATGGCGTTTTATTGTGGAAAAGTTGGTTTGTTATTCCTTCTTCACTGAGATTTCTCTATGAAATTTTGAAGGACTCATTAATCAAGTTTTTTTTATCCTCTTTCCAGGACATTAAAGTGTGAGTGTTTTATTTTTTCCTCCCTCTCGTACTGATTTTGATCTTCAAGCTCGATTATTTTTTTGCTGCTTTCATGCTTATTATTGGTGATAATGCCATTTCCTCATTTCTATCCCATATTGTGAAATGTGTGGCAAAGGCGGGTCACATCAGGGGTTGATGTATTGAAAAGGCTAAGAATTTATTTAATTTGTAAAAAGTAAAATTGTCGCTGAAATTGCCCACAAATTATACCCGTTGAAAGAACTATAATTTAGAAGAAATTTTATTTCTTCAAATTAATACCTAGAAATAAAAATTTTATGGGTTTCACCTGAAGGGAAATGTTGTGACGATTACTTCAGCACGATATCTCATCACGGGGAGGGAGAATGGTATAACTAAAAAAAAATTGTGAACATACGAGTGTGAATGAGAGAAGGAGAAAATTCATCAGATGGAAATTGCAGTTAATTTCTGAATTTGGAAGAAATGCTAATAAAAGGTGGCCTTTTATTATTTGTAGCGATATAAAATGTTGGAATTTGTTGTGTCTTTGGCCAAATGTACGAAATGCCCCCAAAAAATTTCTCGTCTCATTTGCATGTTGGACGTCTTTGTCATTATCTTTCGGACACTCTCAAGAGTTGAGGGAGATCAAGATTATTGAGGAATTGTGTGGCGAGGAAAAGTCCCACGGCACCTTGTCATTTGTCTAAGAGTCTCAAATTGAGGTAAGATTAGAAATGTTTATTCAAATTCTAAAGTATGCTTTTTTGCGCTAATATCTGAGAAGAATTTTTAGAGCACTAAGAGAATGGGACACGGACTTTCCGAAAGGTAAATTGAAGCCTGTGTCGCGGATAAGACAGTAGATAAATCATGAAATGACGGTTTCACACAACTTCTTCTCTTATACCATGGTGAACCAAAAAAGCGTTTATATGACAAATTAACATACAATGTGGCTAGTTAAATGAGATTCCCCTCGCAATTAAAATTGCGTTTTGCTCGTATGAGTCGAAGAAACATCATGGGACACTCTTTGCGCCCAGGAGGGAGACTCTCCGTCGCGGTGTGTCTCATGTGTGTGACCAACACGGTCAACATGAGGTGGACAAAAAAGCGAATCCGGAGGATCATGAATAATTCAGCGGGAAGACAGACTCATCAAGGCATACCGTGAATTTTGTGCTGGTAAAATATTTTCTGATTTTCTTCCTCTCTATTAGTGTATAAATTTATTAATGGTTGGGAGAAAGACGAAGAGGAAACGCATGACAAACCCCTCGAGGAGATGTTTGTTATTATTTAAATTTTTCCACTCATTTGTGTGACTTAAATTATTTTAATTCCATCTTCAATCCTGAGACAATTTATTCTGTCTCTTAAGGTTTTTTTCACCCTCTGTGAACCATCACGCAAAAATGCTTGGGAGTCGTTGGAAAAGGAAAACGCAAGTTACATGAAGATATAAGAGGGTTTCAGATGTCTTTCGAGGAATTACCAGACAAGTGCTCAAGATTGTCTCTTACAGGTGCAAAAAGTGAGCAAGTTACTTTGTAATAAACTCAGCTTAATTTGACCGTTTCATCTTGTCTTTCGGATTATTCAGAAGATCATCTGTATAAAAAATTGTTTTTCTGCAACAGTCTTCGTCTTCAGTACTCACTGGAAAATTTTTAAACAAAATATTTTGTTCAGAGTCACATTCGATGAGATTTTACACAATATTCTGTCATGTTTGTAAGATTTGTTAGTAAAAAAAAGAGAAGGAATCCAAATCGATGCCTCCACTGTCGTCATTGAGAAGGCCAACAAAAACCAAGAAGATATATTGAAAGAATGCAAAAAATCCCTTATGAGTTTTATTTGAAATAATTTCTGTGTACAACAGACGGAGGTAAACATTTTAAGCTGATTGCTATCAATAACATGGCGTGGCATAATCAGAGACATATTACGACATTTTGTATAATTAATAGGAGGGAGAAAAGACGAACAAAAGGAAAATCTTCAAGGTTTTCGATGAAGTAGGAGGTTAGAGACAAAAATTGTTCAATAAAAATTAATAGTGTGTTTTTTTCTTTGTCCACAGTGTCCATGGGATTGTCACATGGAGCGTCAGAGGTGGATTTCTTAGACTGCTGGTCGAGGTCTTCCATATTCAAGCGGAAACATGTAAGTCCGGATACTTTGGATTTACGATATTGTGCAATATGCATTCAGATAGTATGATAACTTTTAATCCGAAATAGTAGCTCCCCTATTTAGAAAGATTTATTGATTGAATCGTGTTTAGGGCATTTATTTGGGATTTCATTTCAATTGGAGGATAGAGTGAAATTCCTCCCGAGTGAGAGTCAGAAATGTCCGGAGTGACTGAACCCAAATTACCACCGATTAAGTTGATGAATCGATTTTTTCCTTTCCTCTCTGGCCGCGTAACTTTCAGGTGATTTATGGAGAACTATCCATGGCGGTCAATTGTGGCTCTTCATCTTCATTTGAAGGGGGCTCCGCCATAAGCTGGCTGTCTTCTCAATTATTGTAATTTTGGAGCATTTGCTGGCAATGTCTGTTCTCGTTACGCTCACCCAAATGGTCATTTTGGTCGCGCCAGGTCGTAAGTTTTTTGGGGAGCTGAAGCCACCCAATTGGTTCGATTTAGTAAGGAAATTCCCATGGCGGCATAGAAAGAGACGCAAACATCAAAGTGCAAATTCACGTGACGAATTCTATTATCGAGTGGCTGGTCTTTCAGCAATGTTGTGCTATTTTAATTAGAGTTAAGATAATTAATTGACGATGATAACTGCCTGTGTGATTCTCAACTATGGGAATCAATTGCGGAAACAATTGCCTGACAAAAGGTGAAAAAGAGAAGGAGAAAAAAAAATCAACTTTTCCACCTACAATTGTTAAGCGGTGTGAGGGAGAAAAATGAAAGTTTTTGCATGTCATTTTGCGTGCATTTTTCTCACAAACACCCAACAATTTGTCTACCTCTTTTACGCTGTTTCTGCACACTCAAAATAGGCACATTGTTGAGTGCGTGAAGATGCTTCTCAATTTTTGTATTTTGTGTTTACGCAAAAAGGAAATTATTGATGTGAATCGTGATTGAATTTTAATTAAACACACCACTTTTTTTTCTTGTGTAGTTTTTCTTTCCAGGAAGTCACTTCCGCGACTATTTCGCTGTTGTTCTCGCATTTGATTGGATTTTTGTCCGGGTGTGGGTGTGAGAGTAAAAAAAAAACATGGGATGACATTGGATTGAAGCCTCTTCCTTCCTTCTTATATATTTAACCATCATTGCTATTGTTTATTGTGAAATTGTTGGCGTTTGTTACACATATTAATTGATATGTGAATATTTTCAAGCTACAACCAATTAAAGTGCGTCTTTGAAGTTAATTGCCGTCATCGGAGGCCATTCAGCAGGTGAACTGTGGGAGGTGACTATCAAATTTTTTTTTAACCCTCCCCAATCGAATTTTAGGCCTATGCATCGGTTAGTACATTATAATTTTGGGGTAATCTTCTGGGTGGTGGAAAAAATTCCTGTCCCTACCTTTTAGGGAAGAGAAGAGTTTAACCAGGAGTTTCAGGAATCTGAAACCCCACCTCGAATACGATGTTTCTACACATTTTAATGCACTCATGGTATCGTGCAAATGGTTTCGACATCCTGGACAATTTTACCCTCAATGAGCCGTGTCGAAGACAGCCAGCAAATTTGTGCAATTTTGCAGGTAAAAATGATTGGACGTCTTCATATACATCGAATTTAATTCCCCGTGCTCACGCGGATGGTCACAGTAATTGCGACAGCTGGTCGGCTTTTCTCTCCTGACCGGGACAATCTACCAGTGAAAAAAATTATATTGTTTTTGGTCAAAATGCCCAAGACGATCTCCTCACTCTCGCCCCTGTTTTACGATATGGTTCCTCAACTTGAGGATGACCAGTTGGAGTGCGCGTGATGATTACAACGCACCGTCTGTATGGGACTCTGCTGAATGGGTTGGTTGGGCTCATCCCAAGGGTTAATTGGTGTCCCTCTCATGGAAAAACCATACAACGCCAGTGAACATTTTAATTATACACACACCGTCTTTCACGTCCAATTGTAACGTGCCCAAAAAAAAAAGACAAGCCAATATAGAAAAACTTGTACCTTCGCCTTTTTTGTGCCATACAGTGGGGCGTTCTTTTACAATAACATCAAAGATGGATGAAAAAATTCATAAAAATGATCTCGATGGCAACATTATAAAAATTGGACTCATTTTATTGCTGGTGGAAATTTTGAGCATGTCTATTTGGGGCTCTTTTTTTTTCAAGAGCCATTTGTGAACATATTTTTATTGATGTTACTTTGGTCAAAGTGGTCAGAGAGAAAATGTGCACGATGAAGATATGAATGTGTAATTATAGACATATTGCTACAATTTCCCTTCAACTACTCAACCATGGCTTTTTGTGTTTACACATTGTATGTAGAAGAATTCTCCTCAATACTGCGATTCTTCGATGAAGATTAGCCAAATGAGCAAATAATGTGGGGGTTGAAAGTTTCACGAAATTTTCATATACAGTCAAGTGCATTGACCTGATATATTTGACCATATTGAATGATTTTCAATATTCCCATAGTAAAAACAAGGCTTAAAATTTATTTAAATTAAAGAACTTGTGGTACAGGAAAAATAGTGTTTAATTTAAAGAAAAATGCGAAAGAATCAGGCCTAATCTCTTTGTGAGTTCTTCAAATAGAAGAATTGAGTTATTTCCCCTGGTAAAGCGGCATCAACTCCAGTGGCTGGTTGCGACAAAGTTAGGCCTTCTCTTCCCAGATGCAATAAATGGCTAGAGTGATGGCCTGAATTACCTCCTTACGCACCTTCCGCAATAAATTGCACAATTGACCACGGGTGGATTAATCTGTGGAGCGTCTCTCCGGTGTCATTCACATCCCCCCGGTGGATTTCCACATGGGGCTTACCCATTGAGTGAGATGATGGCTGGCGGATCTGACTGAGTGCGCGCGCGCGAGCGTCTCACGTAAGGTGAAGAAGAAGTTGACCATAAAGAGTCGCCTCCACCGCTCTGGCCAGAGAGTTGTACACACATTTTTGTCCCGGTTTCACCTTACACTCCGTCGAGCAGCCAAGAAAGCGAAACGGATTCACCGAGTCCCCTCCGAAATGATTCTTATTTGTGGCTGCTGGCTGCCCTCCTCTGAGCTTGGCGTGCTATTTCTTCACTCGTGCTCCCTCACCTCTCGCGCTGGGTCATGTTCATCAGACTTGTTGTGCCTCTAATTGTTTAATAAAATTGCAAATTATACAATAAGTCAGATAGTGAGACATGCACATCGGGAGACAATAATCATCCTCATTTTCACATTTTTTTTTTATTTAATTCCTATCTCAATTTCTTTTCTCATCCTCTAGCATTGACTTTTTTCCATATGAATTTTTTTCCGTGACATCTTTCACGTTGCAATGCACATTTTTCAGCAATAAATTCACTCTGTCTCCATGGCCTTTTTGCAAACAATATAAAATATAGTGCCAATTACGTAAGGTTAATGATATTTTTTCACGTAATTTGTGAGCACTTGCAGTTTGAATTTGAGCTGTTTTTTTTTTAACGACTATGAGTGTGGCAATTATTCTCTCAATAAATCGGCTAGATTTATTGGAATTGCACTTATTCGGTGGGAAATTGAGGATTTCTTAAGAATCCTCTATTTCTTTTCTTTCCCAGAATTTGACTATATGCGGTTATTTCCATATATAGCCATAGGGCTATGACTTACCTGGAAACCTTGACTTAAGGGTGTGAGAAGAGGATATCCTGCAGAGTAATTGCAAGTTTCTTCCACGACATAATTAATTGCAGTGTTGGTAGACAACCAGTGAAAATTCTTCTGAGGATTTAAATGCATATAAGAAAATCCATGGCGTCTCTTTGCCCTCAATCAATCACAGAAAGTGTCTGAGGAGGACGCTCGAGTTCGTGTCATTTGGCGGCATTTTGCCATATATGCACGCTATACAAATTGATATTTAATTCTTCCAACTGGCCACACACTATGTGGCACATCCAACCTAATGGATTTTGAAGTCCGACCGTCACAGAGGTGGATGGTAGGTGCTGGGATGGTGTGAGAAAAGGGTTAAAAGAAAATGACGCAAGTCGGGTTGGAACACCATGCAGCAGTGGTGATCATCAGTGTGAAGACACGATAGCGTGACAGGGACTGTGGAAAATTTGCATTTTCACCGTGTAATTTTCCCCACTCATGCAAGGACACACTACGTGACTACGGGCATGAGTGTGTGAGATTCTCCCCCCAACACAAGAAAAAAAGAAGGCACTTGTCTTTCGACGCGAAATTGCATCATTATCGAATTGTTAAATGTAAATTTTGTCCTCCTCCACATTTAATCAGCGCTTCGCGATCTAATCACAAAGGTCGTGATGGCGTACACTAATATTGGAATTTTTACGATGCACTAAGGCTAAAGTGATTCGTGAACTGGGGGGAAGTTTATTTAATTCATCCAATAATTTGTAGAATTTACAAACCTGGGATTTCAATGACTTTAAAATTTCTTTATATTTTATTATTATATTATTTGTTCTGAATAATTTAAAAAAATCTTAAATCTACAACGTCTTATTAAATAGTAATAGTTTTTGCTATTAATAGTTTCATCAAAAAATATTAATTTTGTAATAGCATCTTCTTTAATTAAAAATTCCACTCAAAAAGCAATATTTGCTCAAATACTATGAATTTTATAAGCTGTGCTTCGAAAATTAAGGTATAGTCCGACTAAAAATAGCGAACGAAGTGAGCAAATAAAAAATTGTTGATGGAATTTCTTTCGATGATACGAAATACACCAAGTGAATATTGTTGCAATTAAAAATTCAACTCTAGCGTTAGATTGGGAGTGAAAAAAAAATCATTTATTACGCAGGTGGGTTTTTCACACACAAAAAGCCAGCACTCTGGCCAATTTGTGAGTTATGACTTTGAAAAATTATCTCCTATATTTCTTAAGCATAATTTCAAATGGTAATTGGTCCAAGGTTCTCTATAAACCGCACTCTTCCAAGACACTTTCCAAATTTTTAAATGCATATCAAAATTTCCGCATGAAGATTTATTTTCTCGTATCTGGTTGAGATCGCATCTCTTCAACTAACTTGAAATTTTACCTAATTGATGGTGTAAGTAAATTGCACTGGTTAATTGACGTGTTAGATTGAGAAAAGTGTTGAATTACTGGGAGGGGAGGCAAATGGTAAATCGCGAATGACGCCATTTTCACCCGCGGAAACGCTTCGATGAATTATTTGAAGTAAAAAGTGATGACTTGCAAGGTGACATCGTCAGACCATGAATAATTAAAATATTTTTTTTTTTATATAATGAATTTCAATTAGAAACAAATACAAGAGCCATGACACCGTGATGTGTGCAAGTAATTGGTGAGCAATTACAAGCCCAAGTCGAATGGCAAAAGAGGCATTGGAATTTCACTGAATGCACCTCGCAGTTATTATGGTTTACATAAGTTTTTTTTCAGGTGAATTAATCAACAATAGAACAGTAGAATATTGTATAATTCGTGTTTCATCTTCTCACTCTGTCTCGTTCTTTCCCCATTTGAATTTCAACGACGATCAATTGGCACGCAATCAATTTCGTGATTGTTGCAACTCCTCTTCAGTCGTGTTATGCATTTTGTCATACCATCACCTTGAAGGCGGATTTGTTGATTTTCACCTGAGTCATATGATTTTGAAGAGAAAAAAAGCCTCGTTTTCTCTGTGATGGAAATTTTTTTATGATCCATTGAGAGGAGTAATAAGCAAATTTCCCATCAAGATTGAAATGGGAAGATTGTCATTTTAACATGTTCGACGAGTTCTTCATATACCTTTTACAATGTCTAATAGGGAGAGACAATGAATCCATAGGTAGTTCTCTTTTATTATTCAAATAGGAAAAGTTAATTGATTTATTTTCAGTTCCCATCATCATGCGAGGAGAAAATATCTTGTAATTTTCTAAAAATTGTTCATGGAGAAGAAAACATGTCGCAGCGATTGAAGGTGAGAAAAGAAGTGTCTTATGGGAGTAGAGAAGATCTCTGATGGTGTCTTTGGAAGGTGCGAAAAGCGGTGAGAGGCGGAGAGGAATATGAGAGTCTCAAGAAGTCTCCCCCATGATAGACAGAGTCACAAGCTATAAATTATGCTAATTAACTCTTAATCAGGCCTCTCTTGTGATGTTTTTTGATTACACTTAGAGACTCTAATAATTGCCATATAGGAATGCTTATACAGCAATGAGCAATAGAAGCTACAATGTTCACCCACCCAAGGCAAGACAATGAGGTTTCTTCGAGTCATTTCAACAATGTCTTGTGTACACCATATACACACAATTTATAAATTTTAATTTGCAATTTCTTCTCTCCACACTTGACGCACCATTTGAAAGACAATGTGACAGAATGAGAAGGAGAAGAACTGTTGAATAGTAATTTTAAAACTAATGCCGCTGAGAGGAAGAGCCCCCGATGGATACGCATAGTTCCCTTAACGTCATCATCATGCCATACTAATGATAATAATGACGATTATCATCGTGGTGCACTCTACTCTATGTATACATTTTTTTTCGCGAGATGATTAATACATGAATTGCGTGAATCTTTTATGCAAATCAATTGTAATATTAAAATTTAATTAACATGGTAAAGTGCAAAAAACACTGTGAAAGTGCCGTTCATTCTTCAAGACTCATCTTTTCTATGTCCCACATGATTTTTCCACCAACTCGGTGTCTCGAGACGAGATGATTTAAGACACCACGATGGCGAGTCACCCACTCTTAGCAAAATAAAGGTAAGTGTACGTGTAAGACTTTGAGAGAAAATGAGGAAAAAAATGCAATATCTTTTGACACGTTTGGCTGACTGTGGATGATTTTTATTAGTGCTCTGGAGCATTTGAAGAAATGATCATGCCATCAAATGTGCAGATCATGTGCAGATAATTGGTCATCTCGACCACTTTTTCTCACTTCTTCATCCTCCTATTTCACTGGCAAAAGAGAAAATCCCTCTTATCTCTTTAAGTGAATTGTCTAGAGTTGCCCATCACATAGTTGTTTGTTTGAAGATGATACTATGTATAAGACAAATGAACTGATATGATAAATTTCCATTATGAGTCGTATATATAAATCTTATCTACAGCAAGTTATTGCGTCTTCCTCCAGCTCTGGGGTGTTTGTTGCGGTGTGTCTAAGCAATGTGATGGTCAAAACTAGTGATTCCGCGCATTAATTATGCCAAGTAGCCAGGGAAAAATGTCGAGTCGATGGCCATCATACAACTGTTAATAAACAACAATGATCACTGATTAGTTTCACCATGAATTGAAAACAAGAAGAACACAGTTAAGGTGTTTTGTTTTGATGCACACAGTAATTGGATTTTATTAATTTATAGTATATGGCAACATCATATGCCTTTTACATATTGAGAACATTAAATTTCATTAGTGCGTGCCTCATTTTCTAAATATTCATCTTTCTTCTCTCTCCCTCAAGAAGGTGTGTACCTATGTTACTTCTTGCGCGGGTGAACGTCTCGCCGATGGCCGCCTCCTTTGCGTCGCCAATGATTATACTAATCACGATATGTGTGTGCCTCCAAGAACCAAAAGGGGGGAGAGCATCATTCATAACACTATAGATGAACATCGCACTTTGCATAGTAGCGGAACTGAACCATAAGTGTACCGCGGTGATATGATTTATAGAGCCGGAAGAGAGAATAAAATGCCACAAGAAGATTATCTCGAGCAGAGAGAAGTAGAGAAAAAACCGTCAATCTTCGCGTCAACTCACAATGAAGGTGTCAGAATTGCAAATCCATTGAAATTTTTCTCTCCTCTTTTCATGAAAATGCATTTTCAGCCAATTTGTGTCTACTAACGTAATGATCAATTTGCAATTTTCCCAATTCAATCATTAAATTCGCTAGTGAATGTGCGGAGAAAAAATAATTGCAAACATTTTGAGATAAAGATCAACGTACAACAATTAGTGATTCAGGTGATTCACTCATCAGATGATCAACTGAGCCCAAGGCGAGTAACAATTAGAAGATTTTCAATTCAAAAACTCACACTCAAGCTTCGTTGACTCTGATGGGTTAATTAAGAAATTCAAAGGCACCCCGTGGACTCGCAAAAGAGCAATTTCCTCCCTCACTTTGTCGCTTTTCACTGCGTGCCCCTTGAATTGCTAGTGGCACGCCAGAAGGAGTGAATATTGTTCTCGAGGGCATACAAAAGGACCCAGAATGGGAAAAAGTGTCGCTCAAATATTATCCAATTTTTGCACATAATATTAAATTTAAAATTCCCCCTTTTCCATCCATGATACTCTGAACAGAATGGGTATAACTGACTCTGAAAGCTGATGAAGATGATTCACAAAGGACTGACATGTGCTGCTCCTGGCGCTGCTTTAAATTTTACGTTCATGCGATGTCGTTGATGTCATTTTTGTCAGGAAAATATCTCCCGGAGTCCCGAAAAGGGGTGTTTCACATGATAAAAGTGGATCAAGGGGATGATTGAATTCCTCGCCTTCATAACTCTCACAGTTCTCACATGCATTTGATCTCTTTTGAGTTGGTAATTTATGGTGGAAAGAGAATTAAGTACCTACCTATTTTACTCATGGATATTTTTGCGGAAAGGAGAGAAGGGAGTCAATAAAGGGTCCTGTTTTTTTTTGCACATTCTGGGTCCACAGGGGGAGGACATACAAAATGCCACAGCAAATACTTTCTGTGTACACACGAGGAAATTGAAAATTCATGAACAGCGTCCATCCATTTTTCCTGGATGTGGGAGTATCTTTCTCACACGCGAAAATGGGGAAAAGGCCGTGTGGAGGAAAATAATTAAAAAAGTACGATTTTTTCCTACAATTCCTCCTCTCTCAATTCTTTCTGGGAGTTTTATCTGCGGTGGACAGATTGGTAATGTTCCGAGATTAAAGATAACGATAAGGGTGTGTTTAAAATAACATGCATAGGATTTTTTAAAAGAAAATATTCGAATCAGTGAAAAAGTAATTTTATAAATCAAGTCTTCAAACCGTTCAAACAATTCCATTTTTCCCTGAGAAATTTTGTGAAGGAGTGTAAAAATATATTTTTGATATGAAAGAATTCGGATTTAGAGATCTCCAATGGACCTTCTATAACATCATCAAATATGATCCTGATCAGGGCGTCAATTAAATAGTATTAATATTAAAATTAACAAAGAAGAAAGTTGTGTTAATTAGAAAAAAACTAAGTTTTTCTCTGTAAAAACCAATTTAGCAGAGTCATACATTATGAATTAAACACGAGTGTTAATAATAAAAATTCCGGAAACTTAGAATGTCCCGGGATCAAGTCATTGCTATAAATAATTCGTAATTTGGTGGAATTATTTAATAATCCAAATGAAAGGTGGAATTTTTATCATGTTTGCCGTCCTAATGCGACAGGGTGAAATAAAATAACGAACAATGTATACATGAGTTATTAAATGTAAGTCACAAGACGCGTTTTTGAGCTTGGAAAACGCTCCCTCAAAATTCCTCCGGATGCTGCCTCGGGAGAGCGTCAAATTTTTTTTTATTACGAGGGAAAAAGATAATTTTCCACCCTCCCAATCGCGGGAGTATCGAGAGTTTAACCCCAATTGTCTTGTATAATTACTTTGCCTGCCGCTCAGTGAAAAATTATCCTCATGTAATTGTATTAGAAAATAATTTGACATTTATTCATCTTTTATAAATTGGTATCACTTTTTTGCCACCCTGAAAAATCCCTGGAGGGTTCTCATGGTGCCAGGAGACAAAGTATATAAGATATTTTGGGCGAGGGTGCGAGAGGAGGAATTGATAAAACAGTGAAGGATGAAATGACAGACATTGTGTAGTGTATAAATTTACAATTCCACCCACCACCCCTTGGTAGCCCACTTGTCGCCCAAAATGCCACCCAAACCATATGAGCTTTGCGTGGATGATGCCGCACGGTGTCTGCATTTCAATGTGACGTTGAGGCTGTCTTTTGTGGTGCAAATTCTCATAGCGCGTCAAAGAAATTCATCCTGAGGATGTAAAATGATGATATTGTTTCTCACTCACTCCCCCGCATGGAAATTCACCATGACATCGTCATCATGGGGTGCCTCCTCTCGTCATATTACACCGCACAATGCGCGTTGGCGGGAAAATCGTGAGGGTGTGGGTGTGGGTGTATGGAAACCTTTTATCTCTTTTACAACAATTTGCATTGCATAAATGCCGAAACAATGATACGGGCACAAAGGGCTCCATACACGTCATGAAGCACTGAAATTACACATTTTCACCAATGGAATTACACTGTGTGACGAAAGTGCCTCCCTCGTTGATGAGGAAAAGCCACACATTGGGGTTTCAGTATCCATATCCACCCCCTTGCTCGCTTATCGGGAAATCAGAGAGTTTTTCCATCAGCGAGCGTGGGTGAAAGCAGGGTGAAAGGTGGGATGTTTTGATTGGAGTTGGTCGATTCAGTGGGCAGATTAATCCGATTCCCTACTGATTGAATTAAATTCACGCTACCCTGTATACAAATGCAATTCAACATTGTGCGGCTAAGTTGGAAAAAAATTTCATCTCTTTTCTATCAATTTATTTCATTGTTGCATTATTCTATTCTCTTTCCTATACTATGTTTCTTTATGCCTTTGTCACAACATCCCAAGAAATCTCTCAAGTCAACATTTCGCTTTGTGAATTCCAATTCAGCTGCCTGAATATTTCATGGCAAGGAAACACTGTTGGATGGTGAATATTGCAGATATATTTGCAATTGACTCATTTTTCATATTATCGATGTAATACAGAGAATGGGAGAATCCTCCGGGGTGTCGTGATGAGGATGGTCATTTGTCAGTTGTCATCCATGGCTCGATTGTCCGGACGTTGCCTTTTAATAATTCACTATCAGGCACACGAACAAAAGATTTATTCTTTCCATATTACATCAGGGCAGAAATATCGATATGAATAAGTAAAAAGAAATGTTCTCTCATTCGAGATTTGGTGCAAGACGACATGGTGAGGATGCTTCTGTTTATGATGTGTGACGTGGTCACTTTATGTTGGGCTCAAGCATCCCTTTCTACTGAATTTTCCTCCCAATCACCAAACCTTAGTAGTTATATGGTAGTTGTATGATAAATGGGATGGATGAACCAGTGGGAATTGGTGGAAGAAATGAATATTGATTGATCACTCATTCTGAGTGTATTGCTGGCTGGTGGATCAAAAACACAAATATACACATCTATACAGAATTTCAAGCTGAGAATGAAAATGCGAAAAATCAGCAGAGGATTGAATTCGAGGGAAAAAATCGAAGAATGAGGGCATTTTAATTTTCCAAGACATACAATGATGAGAATGAAAAACTGCCCTCAAACTACACCTGAAATACCATTTTATTATTGAAAATTTCAACTAGGAAATATTCACAAGCAATTCGGAATAATTTTCCATTGCTCTATTTTTCACCTGAAACTCACTTTTTCTGTTAACCACTCCTTCTGTTTCATCGGAAAATTTTATACGATGTGGTATTCTGCCTACCCTCGAAAAACTATTTTTCATGAAAATACTTTCGGGCGCAGAGAGGAAAGAGTTTACCTGTAATGTGGCGAGAGCTTCATCGAAATTTAAAAAAAACTTCAATTAACATTTACCTGAGTGGAAGTCAAAGACTCTAACAGGGGAATTATAAAGTAAAAAAATGTGAATTCATCTGTGGTTTTGCAGAATTTCTGTTCCGACAATATTTTCAATTATTCTGTGTTTTTAGCGTCAGAAAGAATTGAAGGCATAACCATGAATAGCTTGATGGTGTCGCCTTGGGGATTAAACAAGATTGGGGTTTATCAATTTTTAGAAAATTAGGTTTAGTAATTTCTTTTACCAAAATGTTAATTATTTGATGAATCGCATTCTTTCATATCACCTAAGATCCTTTTCCTGGAGATTCTTCCAAAGACCCACTTTAATTCTTAATATGATGAACCTCTTGAAGGTGCCAGAAAGATCAAGTCAAAGATCACCGTGAAATGATCGCTGTTGGTGTTTATGTTAAAATGTTGACACTTCTGACAAATCTCTGCAGAAAGTCACATTGCAAACTCCATGGGAGTTTTCTGTGAATTCTCTCGTCTCTTCGTAACCACCCCCACAATCTCATTGAGCGTCTCAAATCATGGAATTCCGCTCTGCTTGTGACCCACTTAGGTATGGACCAAGAGCCTCAGAGAAACAGATGACAAACGCAATCTCAAGAGGATCTCTCGAGGAATCACGAGAGGCTTCTATAAATATAATTAATGGAACGAGCAGAAGCAGCTCTTGAAGTCACCTCTTTGCCCGAGTCTTTTTTTTTCTTTTTCTTATTTATCTCCAACTTTTTTCTGCGTCTGTCTATTTTTTATCTGGTAGAAATCGACAGTCCAAATTATATGCAAATGCTCCGGTGTGTTTAATTATTTTGGGGTGATCGTAAATTTTCACCTAAAACTTTTTCCTCACTGTGGAGTGTTCATCGCGTGAAAGACGTGAAAATGGCTGGCGGAGGAGACTTTGAGTGTGATCTTTCTGCGTCTCATGTGGATTTTTCAATGATAATTGAGATGAAGGTGGGAGACAGTGAGAGAAGTTTTTTTCCTCGAGGTGGCACGAGAAGCAAATATTTATGAATTCCGATCAATTCAAACGAGGTATGAAGTGATCATTTGCGGTGGGAGAGCCTGAAAAAATAACATATCTTCTTCATTTAACATTTACACAAAGATGATTATGTCCTGCCTTTCTGGCGATCAACTCAAAATGATCATTCACCAATTTGTACACAGAAAAAGTTGTGGCGAAAGAAAAGCCAGGAGAGCCAGAGCTTTTCTGGATGACACTAATTTCTTTTCACGTTGAAAATATGCCGCTGAAATCCTTCGCAATCTATTTATATGCATCTCGTCTCTCGCCATCGGAGGAAAATACGAGTCTAAATTTTCCAGATCACCCCATGTGCTCATTCACTCTTCTGGACATCGTCACTTGTTATGATGCTGGCTCTCGCCTCAAAACACTATAATGTGTGTGTTTATCTCGGGAAACGTCATACTTGAGGTATTTTCAATTACATAAAATGTGATTTTTCCAACTCAGTTTCTTCCTCCTCCTCGAGGAATTTGCTTTGAGCCTCTTTCTGCTCAGCGACACGACACCCATGGCACTTCGTATATGGCGCGAGGGAGAGCACATACCAGAAGAGTGACTTTAATTTTAGATCACCCAGAAAAACATACACTCCACGATCGGTCTCACTATCCAATAATTTTATTGGAAGACATTTTCATTTACGAGATTATTGAGTCATCCAAATGCACGGATGAGCAAACTTCAATGAGACATAGAGATTATTAAAGGCCATATCACATCCATTAGGCGCGATCGTTGAGAGTGCTGTGGTCGCGTGCGGAAACCAGCGATTGAGTCTTTTGATGCGTCGCTCGAGTGGATGTGATCGTCGTTAAAAGCATATAAGACCTCTTCCTGGCACTTGGACCAATTGAAATTTTGAAAGCGAATTTATTTAATGGATTCATATTCGATATTTGCAGTTGGTGTTTAGAAAAATTTTTATTTCAAGATTATGTTGCTTTAAATTGGATTTGATTATGGTTTTATTCATTTTTGGATTTTGTATTCACTTAGGCCTCAAATATGGCTGAGGATGGAACTGTTGGATTTTGCAATGTGGAATCTTTCGAAAGTTCATTGATCTCTAATTCAAAGATTTGAGATTTCTTTATTATGACCTTTTTTTAATAATTTCAGAAATTTCTTATTTTCGCGTGAATGAAAAAAGCATTAAGAATTTTTACGTAAAGCATTTAGTACGAGGGCTACATCGGATAAATTTGTGTTTATTGGATGATATTTTGCTGTGGAAAATATGTCCCCAAATCATAATTTTCTCAATGGAATAATTGGTCAAGATTTCTAATCAAATTACACGGGATGCGTCTCATAAAACATTTTCTCTCTATTCTCATAATTTCTCAAGGGTCACGTGGCGATATATTAAGAGAATTACATGGGACATTTGCCCAGGGGTTGCATCACAACTAATCATAAATTATTGCTGGAAAAATATGTCCATATTTCTCACCAAATTTTCCTTGGACAGAAAGATCCAGAGAGTGTGTATGAAAGAGAGGGCAATAGTTAATTTGGCAGCTTCATTAAATATTAATTGACCTCAGGAGGAGGTTGAAACCTTTTATTGTGCCTCTCACAAGAAAAGGTCACAAAAGGAGCCGCTTTTTTTTCCAGAGAGACATACTCACATGAGAAGACAAAAATAGAGAGTGAGGAGGCCAAAAAAGGCACGTAGAAATTCACTTCTTGTGGCTGCTGGAGATTGATCTTTTTCTATTAATAATGTTTTCTTCTTAATTTAAATTTGATGATTTTTTGTCCCGGACAAATCAATCAAGGTAAAAGCCATTTGTCATTTTCTCTTGTGCGTTGTGTTGTTGCGTTGACTTGATTTCAAAACATGTTTCCTCTTCTATTCAAATCACAGCATGGCAGCGATCGGCAAAATATTAAATTTTTCCCTTCTTCTTTTCTCATACGGGAAGATGAAACCACATCTCCCGGGCTCGATCATCGGTTCTTGGCAAATGCCGCATTATGAGAATGAATTGAGTGGAGATTGAGGAACGATCGAGTGCCGAAAAATTGGATATCGCGAGATTTATATATACTCACCTTCTTCATCCGTGATGTTTCAGGAATGTGGGCTTGATGAATAATTTGTCAAGCACAATTACTTGGGGGGGAGACAATTTTCGTCTTGGGGATTGTTCTTCCCCAAAAAATCCCATATGAGATTCATCTTATGTCGGTTTCCAGCTGACGATTGATGGATTGTCTGGTGTTAAGTTCACGGAAGAATTTGATTTGTTGCCGTCACATGGTGCTGGCTCATCGCGAGATTCTCTCGGTGGACGATGCGACATGGTCAATTCTTCACCACAGCTGGAGGGGAATTGTTATTGAATAATCGACAATAATGATGATTTGTTGCTGCATAAAATCACTCGTTCTTTTTATTCTTTTCTCTCGCACACCATTCTTTTCCATTAAGCCTGATGCGTGGAAAAAATTCTTTTCCAGTGATTGTGTGACAAGATTCTTTTGTTGCTCATCCCTCAAAATGTCTCATGCCCGGGAACAAGTCAATGAGATCATGTTCAACATGTCATTTATTTTGTCCCTCATCCCTGTGTCAGCCCCTTGTTGTTACGATAGAGAAAAGAGCCCAGAGAAGAAGCGGTGTTGAGGGATTTTGTTGTTTTTTTTTCCTTATGCTCGGATTTTCTCGATGAGGGTGACAGAGAGTGACTTTTTTATACGACCACTTGTTGCACCCTCAATATAAATGGTTTCAATTTCTTTTTTATTGTCGTCCAAAGGTGGGAAGCTAATCACAAGTGTTTGAGGGTGAGAAATTCTTTCGTCACTTTTCCTTGTCTTGTTTGCCCAGAAAAACTTGGATGAAATTTTGATGACATCTACGGGGTTGGGGTTAATTAATGAGACATTGTTTATTTCCAAGAAGGGATCAGAATTGTACAAGTCAGGTATGGCCGAATGTAGTATTTGCGTGAAAGAGAATGTCTTTGATTTTTTCTTGTCCTTAGAATACTTACAAAGAAGAAAAAAGTAAAGAAAATTCTATATATATATTATACATAGCATTCGTTTGGTGTTTTATCTACAAAATAAAACTTCATTGTGAATCTTCCACTGTTACGTCCAGTCAGCGGGCTAAAAGGATGGGTTTGGAGGCATTAGAGATTGTATATAGTTCTGCTGAGGATAGTTGCAAGAGGCATGTTTGTCTGCGGGAACTTATGGGAATCACTTTGTGCTACCATCCAATAAGAAGGCCAATAAAGTATCGTGTTAGATGGATGCTCCAGCATCCACCAGAGAGAGATATATTCCATGTTGAGCGGCTCTGCCTCAAAATTTATTGCCAATCAAATCATTCTCGCGGGAGTTGGAAAGTCGATTCTCAATACTCTTTGGTCAAGTCGAAAAGTACCTTCAACCATACTTTGCTGGGGCCTCGGAAGTGCATAAAGTATAAATTATGCCATTTTCCCAATAAAACGATGCCATACATTAAGAATGTGGAAGCTCTATACTCTATCGATTTTATGTTACTTCCAACACCCAAATATCATCCACAAATCCTTTGGTTGCCTGTCCATTCTTCGCCCATTGAGAATAGCGAGATGGGGGTCCGCACAAGAAATAGAGAAGGTGCCTCAATTGGTGTGTAAATTAACAGAATTATTTCGTACAAGTCACTGGTGAGATTTGCTTGTTCTTTTTTCTCGACCAGACTCTGGGTGATGGTTGCTTCCCAGCAAGCAGTATGGAAAAGATTGTGATTAGTTGTGATGTGGTCTGAGTTGAGATTTCTCATAGAAAACAGATAGAATGCGAAGTGGAATCATTATCAAAGTTGAAGACCACTGACGCTTCATAATCCGTCATCGATCATAATTTTCAATTGTCTTCTCTCACTCGTCTTGATGGTCACGGCTCATTCCACCAATATGATAATAAGAGAGTCTCGCAGGTAGTTATCCTAATTGCACCTGCTCAAGAGCACACAATTTACATTCATCACACATACAGACAACGCCGCGAGAATAATTTTTCTCAATCACATTTCGTGGATGAGATGGAGAGTGAGAAAAAATGTTAAAATGGGAAGAGAAAAGAGATCATTCGTGATCATCTCAATAAGATCTCATAAATTCTTTTCGTATGAACAAGAAATAAAATTCACTTTTTGAATAATTATTTTGTGGTTGTGATGCCTCTGTACGGATCATTAGTGTGATCATTTGACTGATATTCACAACAGATACTTAGCATTTTTTATCCCTTTCCCTTGAGACGATGATGATCTAATTAATTTGCCCTAACAACAATGGTCATCATTTGGGTGGAGATGTTGAGGAAATTGATTGGAGGACCAAGCCAGTGTAATCTGATCTCATCAAGAATATTCATCTGGACCACAATCGTCATCCCCGTCATCCTAAATATATAAATTCGAGTGTGCATATATAACTTGAACTGATCACTCCTTTTTGGTCATGTTTTTGATACTTTCCTTACAATATCAGATTGAGTTAGTTCGGATCAATTTTAACTCTCTTTAGGAAAATCCCTTACCTATTCTTTCACTTATATATAATACAAGGCGCTTCGCGCCTCTCTTTGCGTGGTTTGTGGATTGTGTAGTAACTTGGGTCCATTAAATTGATTGAGAAGATTCATTTAGCAGTTAAAAATTCGAAAATAGTGGATCTTTGTATCAAAGGTTCTTACAGGGGGTGGAGGGGGCTATCCCCTATAATGTTAAGCTACAGAGTACATTACCCCAATCAACCCCTTCATACATTGTAAGCCGCTAACGTTTCATTTTAGTGATGAAAAAGTCGAAAATGTC
>CAKKOB020001165.1:5078-26464 GCA_918844115.2 Phlebotomus perniciosus | reverse complement strand
GAAGAAAATCGATATTCATTGAACAAATTTATTATCTTCTCCAGTCTGAAAATCCAAAGATAAACGGGCCGCGTCTGTGCTCGGTGCGCATCCAGAATGGCTCGACCAACATCCTGCTGGACGGGGCCGAGACGGGTCCGGTTCCAGTGGTTTACACCCGTCGACAGCGCTTCCTGGACGAGGAGTTGGACGACACGAAGGACGTCATCACGACACAGAGTAGCGCCTGTGATGCCGCCAAGATCTCCATGGTGATGGCGAATGGGAACAAGACGGACTCGGAGAAGTGTCTGGAGGCGGCGGGAGACGCCAAGGAGGGCGGCTGCGATGGCCTCAAGAAGTCCGCCGGGACGCAGAGCTCCAGCGATACGGAACTGCAGGAGACGGTGCTGCTGCGACGCCAGCAATTGACGCGCGTCGCCGAGTGGGTGCAGACGACGCAACTGGACTGCCGGACGCCGGAAGCGTCACCCAACAACAACGTCCGGGAGCCGAGCTGTGATGCCAAGGAGACGAAGGAGGCGAAGGAGGCGACAAATGGGAATGAGAAGACAGTCGTGGATCTCGCCCAGATGGAGTACAATGTGAAGCAATTCCTGCTGAAGCAGAACGAGTGGTCAATTCAGAAGGGCGAACAGGTCATCAGTAATCCCCATAGGACGGAGACCAATCTGTAGATGGCGCCAGTGATTCTCTCCCTCCCAGCAAGTATCGTGATCCTCGCATTTTATTATTAAGCCAATATATTTTGCCGCTTTTTTGTTATTTAGTGGGTAATTTAGTCATTTTAACGAATTTTTTTGTTTTATAATATACTTTTTATCATTTAATTTAGTGTGATTTAGCCTTGAAGGCAGTCTTTCTAAGAATCAGCGCATTTCCTAGTTAATTTCAGTGAAATAAAAGATGGAAATGAGAGCAGCCAATAAAATTAGAGGAATCGCATTTTCCCGCAGTTTTCATTTGTCTAAGCGAAAGTCTGTTTGAGAATTTAGCAAAAATTTGCGGAATATTGAGCAAACTAGATTTCATGAAAACTTTGAAAAAGATCTTCAAATTTTTCAGAAAAATAAGATTGCAAAATAACAAGAATAAGCATAGAGAAGCTAAGACTATTTTGGGAAACAAGATCAAGGGTGAAAATTCGTTTTTCCTACGAAAAAAAAAAACTTGAAAATCACTTTCAAATGTCAAAGGTTTCTGTCATGGAGTCTGTAGGTTTGCTGCATAATCTGCAAGATCTGCTAAATTTCATCCAAACATTTAATTTCGATAGAAACAAATCAGACCATGAATTGAATTGTTTTCCAAAATAAATGAGATAAATTAGAAATATTAATAACAGATTAAAAGACGAGATATTTCTTATTTTTCAAAAAGCCAAGGGGGAGATATAATAAAGATCAAAACGGTGTACACTACTTTCAACACTTCCAAATTCCCAATGAGAGCTTCCTAAGCACTTCCAGAATTATTAGAAGCTTAGCGTGATCATTAAGAAACCCTAAACAAATTGATGAAGCCCCAAAAATTGATACCAAAAGCATTATGATTTTTGAAAGCTTTGAGAAGATTGTTTCACTTCACTATTTAAAAAAGTTGTTTCAAAATGACATTAAAATCTCAAAAATTTGTAAATTTTCATCAGAAGCTGTATTACAAACGATTAATAGAAAGCTATAAAAACTATAATCAAAAAGCTGTCAAATAAAAAAAAGCTCTGATGGAAATTTTTGAAGATTTATTAGGCAATTTTTCAAATAAAGCTCTTACATTGTTTGCTAATGATCACTAAGTGAGTCAGAAGCTATTTCAAATTTTCAAATGCTCGTAAAATTTGCTAAAGGGTCATAGAAACACTCCGAATCATCCTGATTTCCTTTGAATTTTATCTTATAAATTATGCTTAAAATAAGCAGAAATTTGAACGATTTGTATCAAATTAAAGTTAATTTTTCTCCAACGCAATCAGAGTATAACGAGATTTGCCTAAATTTAAACTTAAATGACTGTAGTTCACGATAACAATCTGAAAAAATGATTCAAATTTGCCTAAAAATAGGCAAATCATGAATAAAATTAGTCTAAGAAACCCCTAAAATTATGCAGTTTGTTATAAATATTGCCTAAAATTATGCTAAATGGTCGTATTTTGTTGAAAAATCTCTGCAAACATACTCTTTCTTAACATAACCTCAAAACCACTTCTTATATAATATCTCCCCCTTGCAAAGCCAAATTTAAGTAAATTTTCCAAATTATCTATTCAAGGTTTCTTTCAATAAATAAAACGTTTCATCAGAGAAAGGCGACGTTTCGAGAAACGCTACATTCATTTTAATATGGGATTCATTTAATAAATGAAAAGAAGCGCCATTTTGAAACGTTTGATGTTTAATGACTCGATCAATAATAAAATTTGTCTTAAAAATGTATGAAAAGCATCGTCGTGGCGTGTTTGACCATAAAAGCGTACGTTTATTTCACTAAAAGATACCGTTCAGTTTCAATTATCGCATTTAATGATGACTATATCGATCAAATTAAAAAAAACAGATTTTGCAAAATACTGCAATTCTTCTGAACATCGGAAGTTCATTCGATCACCGCTAATGGCGCTTCAGTCAACAAGAAGATTTTAGCAAAATCTATATGGCGACTCAAAACCTTATACCTAATATTATTGGCTGATCTTCATTTCCCTAAATACTTTTTACCTGAAAACTTGCCAAAGCTTTTTGAAATTTATTTAAGCTTATTTTCACCCTGATGAAAAGTTTTGAGAATCACTGAGCTTTTTACTCATTAGCGGTGAAAATCTTAGAAAGAAAAACCTCTTCCTTAAAAGCGAAGAGACACAAAATCGCTGATATTTACCAACTATATTTTAATTTGTGAGCTTCCAGACGTTTTTTTGGACTTTGAAGAAAAAGACAACAAACATTTTTTGCCAAAAAAAGAAAAAACATTAAATTTTCCGCCTCTGTCTTCCTCTCACGATAACATTTCTTTTCAAATAAAAAGGCCACTGAGAATCTTTGAAAAGCAAAAACTTATAATATCGCAAGAATATCACATTGAGGAGAAAGCTTTTGAGCTTTTCGGCTTATCGGAAATAAAGAAAATAAAATATCACATCACAGAGTTAAAAAGATGACGACGAGAGATGCTCTGAAACATACTCAAAAAAATGACGTTTTATCTTGAGAAAATAGTCAAAAGATAAGGAAGAATATACCGAATATAGGATGCTGTATAGTCGATACGAGAGTGAGATAAAGAATATCTTATGTACCACATACATATATTTTAATATTTAAACAAGAAATGATTAATTGATAAGATTTAGTGAGAGATGCAATGCAACAAATTTTGACATAGAGAAGCAGATAATTCAATTCTCAAAATAATCTTCTTTCTATATAAAAAAAAAAGAAATGCTAAATAACGCGGACACTTATATTTAAAAAGCATGAAAAAATAATAGGTATATTACATAAAAAAAAGAAATTTCCTTTTGTCTTTGTGTGAAACAGAAAAGTCTGCATTCCCATTTGTTACCTCTTAAGCTTAAGATATAAAAAATCTATTTAGTGCACAAACAATGAGCTTCTATCCTCCTTTTCTGTGACATAAAAAAAACATTTTAAAAAACAAAAAATATAGCAGAAAAAATATTTTTAAGATGATCTTTGTGTTGTGTTTGAGTGCAAATTTCCTTGTTAAGTTTTTCTCCTATAATTCTAAGATGCCATTTTCCAAAAAAAAAGACAAAAAAACATAAGAAGATGAAAAACCAGAAAATGAGCTTTTAAGCTGATTTGCTCAAAAATTGTCCAACGCGCTTCGTTTTTTCAAGCACATTTTCTAGTCTCTCTTAAGCACAAAGAAGAAAACAAACATTTTATTTGTGACATTCCAAGTCTTTGTGGGTGAAAATGAATTTACAAAGACATGAAAGAAACTGATGTTTTTGTTCATTTTGATGTTTTAACCGATAAGGTATTAATAAAAATGAAAAACACGACAGAAAACATGAATTACTGATGGAAAACAGGACGAACAACATGACTTTTCCGACTTTTCCAACTTTTCCGACTCTTTGAAGGTACAAAATGTTGAAGAAGTGACTTTTGAGTCTATTTCAGAGAAGCTGAAAAGATTATTTAAGGATCAAAGGTAAGTTTTAGTTTATTGTAATTTTTTAAATTTTTAAATGTTAATAGAAAATGTTTTTAATTCTTCTTGTTTAACAAATTTATGACAACAATTTGTTATGAATTTACTAATTGTTTAATGAATAATCATTCAAAACAGAATCCGTGGTTTGTTATGTTTCAGAACCGAGGGGTGACTCATATAGAGAAATATAGAGAGAGAGAGAGACTCAATTGTCCGAGAAACCCAAAAATTACTTTGCTAAAACCCGAAAAATCCGAAAATTGCTTTTGTCAAAACCGAGAAACTTAAAAATTGCTTTGCTAAAACCGAAAAACTCAAAAATTGCTTCGCTAAAACCTGAGAAACGCAAAAACTGCATCCCGAAACCCGAGAAATGTAAAAATTGTGAAACCCGAGAAACCGGAGAAAATATTCGCAAAACCCAAGAAACCGGAAACCTTTATCAGTAAAATGAGAATGAGTCACCCCTCATTTAGAACTTGGAACCTAATTTTGTGAAACCTTCGCTGAATTATGAATAAAAATTGACGGAAGGATTATGTTTCGGTTGTTTCGCTCAGCAATAATGCTGAGTTCAAGTAATTATAAAACATTTTCTGAGAACGTCATAAAACAGCTAAAACGTTTCTAAAAAAAACATTTTCAATGAGCTGAAACATTCAGTGAGAACATTTTCAATCAATTAACGCAGTTTTCTACAGCCAAAAATGTTTCCAAGCGTTCTAAGCGTTTTCATTGGACGTTTATTAACACTTTGTTATCCAAGCTATTGATTTCAAATATGTAGCCTAAACTTACCGTATTCAATGGTCCAAAACTGCCGCGTGTGATCATTCAAATGTTAAAATTATTGGTAACTAAAATTTATAAATTGCAGATTTTTTTTTATTTTTGATGAAATAAACATTTTGGGGAGAGCGGGGATATTCGATCAAAAATTTCTTTTTAAAAATGCTTGTAAAATCTGAACTATGAGTCGTAGGATAACAATTCTTTCAGAAAGCAAGCATCATTAAGTCACCTTTTAATTCATATAGTGATTTGGTCTGGGTCGTTTCGGAGATTGGCACACGGAACGCTTTGATCGAATGTGCCCCTGGTCGAACATCCCCGCTCTCCCCTACTTGATAAAATAAAATAAATATCGCGGTTTCTAATGTTTTAAATTTAAAGGCTAATATTACGAAACATTCGATGATTTTTCATTGAAATTGTGATAAGAAACTCTTCAAAAAGGCTAAGATGTTTACTGGAAGCGATTTCAACGTTCGGAGCCAAAAATACAGAAAAAGTCAAGGGGGAGATATTAGGGTTAAAAAAAAAAAACGTACACCACTTCCAATACTTATACTTTTTGTATAAAAGTTTGCCAATAATTCCGTCACTTCGAAAGATGATGGAAGAAGCTTTAGAGGAGCTTTGAAAGAAAGCTTAAAAAAAACTTTTAAGGAAAGCTTAAAATAGTTTTGAAGAGAAACTTTAAAGATCTTTATAGGGGAGCTTTATGAAGCTTTAAGAAAGTTTTGAAGAGCTTTAATGGAAGCTTTGAAAAGCTTTGAAGGGAAACTTCGCCAAAAGGAGCTTTGAAGGTAAGCTTTAATGAATGCTAAAGAGTTTTGAAGGGAAGCTTTGAAAAGCATTAATAGAAATTTTGAAAGTTTTAATGGAAGCTTTGACGTGCTTTCATCTATTTTCTATACTAACACCTTCTTAAAAAAGCTTAAGGAATACTCAAAAAAGCTCTCACAAAATTGAAATAAAAAATATCAATCTTCAAGAAGCTCTAAAGGACATAAAATTTATTGAAAAGCTTTGTATTTTTTTCCCAGATTTTAATGATATTTATTTTATAATTTTTCTAAATTCCTTCAGAAGTTCTACAGCAATTGTAGAAAGTTTTGACTTAACAATTTATCCAAGTTTAAAATTTTAATTTCAAAGCTCTGGATTTCTTAAAAGCTCCGCATGTTGAAGAATTTCTAAATGAATTGTTAAAGCTCACACACAAGTTGAAACAAAAGTTTTCAAAAACTTTTGAAAACCTCATAAAATGTTCTGAAAGTTCCTTGAACCACTTTCATTTCTAAATACGTTTGCAAATTTCCATTCAAGAGTACACCACTTCTAACCATAATAATATCTTCCTCTTGTAAGGTCTTGAAAGTTCAATATCTAAGAATAGAATGAAATCAAAATTTATCGTGTTTGTCGGTTCAAAATAGCATTGATGCATTTAAGTGTTAACTTATAAAACTTGAGAAATACGATCGAAAAATTCAAAAAATCTTTGCATAATTTTTCTAAAAATTAATTGATAGCCAAAAATATACAAGAAAAAATGAGAATTTCCCCCAAAAATTTGAAAATTGGAACTGAATCAGCAGAAATAATAATATGCGACCTAATGCGTAATTTATATCCTTCTGAAGGTTCGCCCCAATGTTAATTTATTGCAACAATAACAATGTTGCCTCTCATGACTTTGACTTAATTGTTTTTGGATGAAATTTTACATATAACATTGCATCAAGTCATGCATAAAAGCTGCGTGTTATGACAACCGAATTAATGCCAGGAATTATTGACATATTTATGCAATATACATTTTTCCACCCACTTACCACCAATTACAACAGCAGTCCGCGAAGCATAAAAGAGTGACCCCAGATCTTTATCAAATGAAAAGACTTTTGGATGATTTGTTTGTTTCTTTATTTGATGAATCTCGCGAATACTTCCGAGACTGATTTGCCAGTCTCGAAATCACACAAATAATAAATTATAAATTATTGGATTCCATCGACCTCGGCCGAGGTCGGTCAATAAATAAAGGCACGTGATTTCTCTCTCGTGAGCTGCTAATGGCATGTCGAATGAGTAGGAGCGGACCTTACAACACCTAACTAAGAAGTCTATCGTCTACGAGGGGGGGGGGGATGGGGGGCTTAAGATACGTCGCTTAGGGCTCTTGGGCGGGCGTGAGATCTTCGGCGGGTTGAGCCTCCTCCTCAGGCTCCTGTGGCTCCTGTGGCTCCTGTGGCTCCTCGGCGGCCGGCTGCTCATCGGCCGGCTGCTCTGGCGTCTCCCCATCAGCCAGCGTCTTCTCCGGCGTTGGCTGCTGCTGCTGCCCGCCAAACAGATTCTGGATGGGCCTCTGGATGGACGTGATGGCGTTCTGGAACGCCTGTCCGATGGGATTCTGATTGGCCTGTTGCGCCGGGGCGTCATCCTGGGGCGCAGCCGCTGGCCTGTTGGGATTAATGAAGTTCTGGAATTGCTGGATCAGATTCGGCCTCTCAGTGGATGGTGTATCATCGGCAGGGCGCTGTGCCTGATTCCCAGGTCCACGGATCGCATTGGCGATGGGGTTGTTGGTCAGGAGGTTCTGAAATGAATTCTGAAACGACTGAATGATTCCTGGACGCTGCGTTGAGGTGGGCTTGTCTTCGGCTGGAATCTCGTTTTGTCGTGGGGACTCTTCGGGTTCCTCCTGGGGATTGGCAGGGGCTTCGGGCTGGTCCTGTGGCTGTTCCTGAGGCTGTTCCTGGGGCTGCTCTTGTGGCTGCTCTTGGGGTTGCTCTTGGGGCTTCTCAGGTTCTTGTGGCTGTTCCTGAGGTTGCTCTTGTGGCTGTTCCTGGGGCTTATCCTCGGATTCCTGGGAATTACTCCTGGGCTGCTCCTGAGGTTCCTGTGGCTGTTCTTGGGGCTGTTCTTGTGGCTGTTCCTCAGGTTGCTCTTGGGGTTTCTCAGGCTGTTCCTGGGGCTGTTCTTGAGGTTTCTCAGGCTGTTCCTGGGGAAGTTCCTGTGGCTTATCTTGTGGTTCCTCTTGAGGTTCCTCAGATCCACTTCGTGGCTGTTCCTGTGGCTGTTCTTGTGGCTGTTCCTGTGGCTGTTCCTGAGGCATCTGTGGTTGTTCTTGAGGCTGTTCCTGGGGCTGTTCCTGGGGCTGTTCCTGAGGTTCCTGTGGCTTATCTTGTGGCTCCTCTTCTGGCTCCTCCGATCCACTTCGTGGCTGTTCTTGTGGCTGTTCTTGAGGCTGTTCTTGAGGCTGTTCCTGTGGCTGTTCCTGTGGCTGTTCCTGAGGCTGTTCTTGAGGCTGTTCTTGAGGCTGTTCCTGGGGCTGTTCCTGAGGCTGTTCCTGAGGCTGTTCTTGGGGCTGTTCCTGTGGCATCTCAGGCTGTTCCTGTGGTTGTTCCTGAGGCTTTTGTGGCTCTTCCTGGGCTTCTTCCTCTGGCATCTGAGCCTCCTCCCTAATAGGCTCATCCCGTCCCATCTCTTGAGGTTCCTCCTCAATCTTTTCAGGCATCTCCATAGGCTTCTCCTCAAGTTTCTCCTCCATCTTCTCCTCCATCATCTCCTCCGGAATAGGTTCATCCCTACCCATTTCTTGAGGCTGCTCCTCTGGCATTTCCTGTGGCATTTCCTGGGGTCTCTCCTCCATCATCTCTGGCTCCTTCAGTTCATTTTCAGGCATCTCCATCTCAGGAATAGGCTCATCACGAGTCATTTCTTTAGGCTCCTCCTCAGGCATCTCCTGAGGCGCCTCAAAGGGCTTCACTGAATTCACCACCTCAGCTTCTTCAACTTCCACTGCGGGCTCCCTGATAATTTCCGCCACAATCGCGGGCACAACTTCGGATTTCACAAGAAGCTCCTCCCCATCGGAGAGCACCTCCTTGATGGTCTCCTCCAGCACTACAGGGATCTCATTTCGAGGGGCTTCTTCGTTGATCTCAGGAGCTTCCTCCAAGATGGCCTCCTGGATGGACTCCTTGGCGGGCTCCTTAGTGGGCAACAGCACTACACCTTTCGACGTGTCGCGCGCATTCCGGAAAATAGTGCCTCCATGAGCGACTCCCGAGAGCGCCACGAGGATTAAAACACCAAAAATTCGCATCATCCGCGGTGAGAGAGAGTAAAAAAAAACTATTCCAGGGACTGTTGGAGCGACGCGATCGCGGCAACTTGTGGACTCAGACTAAATTACCCAAAAGGCACCCAAGGCATTTTATACGATCGCCAGCCATTGACCCGTTACTTCTTTTATTGCCCACTGGCCAGCGAGGCGCGCCAAGAGGTTGATGGCGCATCACATTCTAGGATTCTGCAAAAATGATCTATCTTTAGCCTCCCCATAAATGGAAAAATACCGTGCTATTTTGCTCTTCCAGCCCTTCTGCCGAATTGAGTCAAGGTTGACTTCGCGGACTTAGAAAGATCGCGATCGTGATCGCGGATTGATGAACAAATTGCTGGGCGACGAGATTTTGGGCAGTTGAAAACGGTGATAATTCGAGGTGTGGGATTTGCACTGCAAATTTTCACATCAACATCGTCTTATGCTAATAACAGTTGAGCGGTGATCTTTCGATGGGGACGATCGAGATGAATGACCTCAAAGACATCTCTTGAAAATTCCACCAAATTGAGGGTATCAAAGATCGGTGCACATTTTGGGAAATACCAACAATTTTGTGGCCACTTCATCTTGCATTATGTTTACGCAGCATTAAAATTGATACTCAACATATATATTGTTTCTTTATTGTACAGCGGGAGGCGGTTGAACTGACGAAATGTTTGAATTTTGAAACATTTTCACGACTAGTTGAACGTCTCAAGTTTAAATGCAAAATTGTATTGGTTAGACAAGGACGGAGAAAGCCTTGAATTTAAAGACTAACTGCGCTCTCAGTGGTCAGTTTTATAACTTATAGATTCACTGATAACGCTACATGAGCGTTTCGTACCGCTTGGTTAAGAAATGAGTATCAATGGATTTATAATCGCAATAAAAAGCTCCAGAAGTTTGTTTTATACAGAAATTTTCATATTTTAAGTAGAAAATGTACAATAATTTTACTGAAAATCCGCATTTATAAGCTTAATTATGATTATTCAATTATGATATGTGTAGCACATATCATATGTAGCACATATGAAAATTCTCTAGACGACATTCATGTGGGGAGATATTATGGTGAGCTTTCCTTCAAAGGTCTTTTAAGTTTCCCTTCAATGCTTTTTAAGCTTCTCTTAAACTGTTTTAAACTTCCATTAAAGCTCTTAAAAGCTTCCTTTTAAAACTCATTGAAGTTTCCCTTCAATGCTCTTTTAAGCTTCCTTTCAACTATTTTGAGCTTCCATTAAAGCTTTTCAAAGCTTTCGTTCAAAACACTTTTAAGTTTCCCTTCAATGCTTTTTTAAGCTTAAACTCTTTTAAACTTCCATTAAAGCTCTTTAAAGCTTTTATTAAAGCTCTTTAAAGCTTTTATTAAAGCCCTTTAAAGCTTTTATTAAAACTCTTTAAAGCTTCTTTAAAGCTTCCTTTTTAAGTTCATTTAAGTTTCCCTTTAAAATTCTTTTATGTTTCCATATAATTTTTTAAGCTTCTCTTAAAACCCTTTTAAACTTCCATTTAAGCTCTTAAAAACATTTTTCAAGCTCTTCAAAGCTTCCTTTTAAAGCTCATTTAGGTTTCCCTTCAATGCTCTTTTAAACTTCGCTCCAAATTTTTTAAACTTCCATTAAAGCTCTTAAAAGCTTTTATTAAAGCTCTTCAAAGCTTCCTTAAAGCTTTCATTAAAGCTTTTCAAAGTTTCCCTTTAATGCTTTTTTAACCTTATCTTAAACTCTCTTAAACTTCCATTAAAGCTCTTTAAAGCTTTTATTAAAGCTCTTCAAAGCTTCCATTAAAACTTATCAAAGCTATCCTTCAAAGCACATTTAAGTTTTCCTTCAATGCTTTTTTAAGCTTCCATTAAACTATTTTGAGCTTTTATTACAGGTCTTCGAAGCTTCTTTAAAGCTTCCTTTGAAAGTCCCACCAAGTTTTTTAAATCTCATGGCTCTTTTGGAAACATGTTTTCAAACCCTGAAACACTTGCTCAAACATTAGAACTATTTCAATTGCCTCGCCCTGTAGATAACCTGCAAAGCAAATTCCCTTAAAAGTTTCATCAGCTTTTTTCTGCATTTAATTAAATAAATTAGCATCTCATGGAAAAGATTATTCTTTGAAACTCTCATTTTCAAATGAAACCTTCTGCCATATTTCCACAGTTTTCTCTCTTTCTCGGAACTACTCATCGCGGACTGAAGGTTCCTGATGGGCTTTCAGTGAGTGATGCCAGAAGAATTCTCTCCGATATGGTGTCTGGTGGGACGCAATAATAGCGGTCAATGGACCTGCCAATGCGGATAAGATATGAGGACAAAATAATGCCTCAATTTGAGAAAGATGCGCAGCGGTGAGGAATGTTTTTAAAAGCGATAATGCTATTTTTAGATCCCATTCCACCTTTGTCCGAAAACTACAAAATGCACCTTTTCTCTCAATTTATTGGACATTCGATCGCATCCGCTCGTCTCTAGAGCTTGAGATTCTCTTGTTTCTCTGGAAAAAATCGGATGGTTATTTTGCATAAATTCAAATGAAGCGATAGATTTTTGCTCTTCTCTCTTGCAAAAATAATCAAAAGAGAGGAATTTGTGCAGAAAAACAAACTGTATAAAAATTGTCCAAAAACGAGATAATATTAATTAATCTTGTGGTGTTTTGTGCCAATAAAATTCTTCTTCGAACCATCCGAAAATATGCTAATTGACACTCTGTATTAAAATTTAAATGACACCGCAGAATTGCAAGAAGTCACTCTTTCTCTTCTCCAGCTCCTAACGGTCTTGGACAAGTCTCGTGGAGAACCATCCATAAGGTAAAAAAAAGACACCTCACAAGAGACCCAAAATATCCCGCGGAGCGCAAAAGAATCTCATGTTTAGAGAGAAAAAGAAGCTTTTTTTGCTGCTTTACTTCCTCATTCTAACGCTTCTTGGAGCCATTCACCATCAATCTTGTGTCCAGTAATTGGGTTATTGACGCTCCCCTGAAGATGTTCAGCGCAAATCTCCAATGGCCGTTTTTTCTTAACTCATAAAACGATAAGGAAAAGAGTGGATTGATTTGTGGGAGATGGGCTTCCCAGTGGACCAACTTGGAATCTTATTTGTTCATCAAGTTTCAAGATATTTAGAATCATGTCTAAAGTAAGATTTTCACGAATTCAGCTCCTCTAGTGTTGCTTTTACTAACTAGAAATGTTAAGAAAAGTTATAAATCAGAGATAAAGCTTTCATTTGAGCCAAAGAAGGGTAAAATCTGGCTATAAGAAAACAAAATATACACATTCAAACATTTGAATAGTTGTAATTTCGGAACAGTTAATCAGTTTAATTAATTTTCGATCAATCCAGAATTCTAAATCTAGGGGCTATTTACATCAAGACAAGATTTAGCGTTTTTACATCAACAGAATTGGATTAGGATTGGATTTGAAGTTGGATTGAGATAGTCCTGACTAAGGGCATTTCTAATCTAACTTCAAATACAATCCTAATCCAATCCTGTCGATGTAAAATGCTTAAGCCGGTTGTAAATAGTCCCAGATTGTTTAACCCACAAAATGAATTTATGATTTTTTTAGATTAACTTAAAGCTTTAGGCCAGCCTTAAGCTTAACTTAAAGCATTTAATTAGACCTAAGCTTTAAGCCGGACTTAAGAAAGCTTTGAGCTGTAAGCATGCCGTCAGGGTTAGGCTAGCTTTAGGCTATAAGTTTTGAACTACCTTAAGTCTTATGCTTTAGATTAACTTAAAGCATTCCATTAGACTAAAGCTTTAGGTTACCCTTCAACTTATCCTATTATCAAGTTTGAAGCTAACCTTAAGCAAGCATTGAGTTTTAAGGCTAACCTTCAGGTTTATACTGGTACTAAGCTTTATGTTTTAAACTGCCCTAAGACTTATGCTTTAGTCTAACTTAAAGCTTTCAATTAGACTAAAGCTTTAGGCGAACTTCAAGTTTTTAATTAGCCTTAAGCAAGCCTTAAGCTTCAGGCTAGTCTTCAGGTTTGGACTAGTCTAGGATTTATGTTAAAACAATAATATAGGCCTTATGTTTTAGACTTACTGTTCCGTGAAATTAGGAATATTTTATTAGGGATATTTTTATGGCACTGGATCATCATCAAAAATTTTCTGAGCTCTTAGGAAAACTTTCAAGTGTATTGATATTGCCTTAACTTTATCAAAATTTTAAGGATTATTTGAATTGTTCGTCCATCATTAGCAAAAGCTTTTAAGTTTCTTTTAAATTCAGGTTTGAGCTTTAGGTAGCAATAGCTTTAAAACTTCTGGTGAAATTTCTAAGTTTTAACCTTTAATTTTTTATATAGTTGCTGGAATATTTTCTAAACTTTTATGCTTCTGAAAGCTTATAGGTTTTAAAGTTACCAAAACTTTAAGGATTTTTTAACTTTGGTAAAAGCTTTAAAGATTTTTGAAAAAATCATGTAAAGCTCAAGTAAAGCTCTATAACATTTAGTAAAACTTTTAAAATTTTTGAATAAATTCAAAGCCTGTAAAGTTTTTAGAAGCTCCTGAACATATTTAAATGCTTTAAGCTTTTGTAAAGCTTTCTCGACATCTAACTTCTAATTTTCTGAATTTTACTAAAATTTTAAGAAGTTCTAGAGAAATTTTTATAAACTTCAACAAAAGCTTTACAGATTGATAAAAATAGTTTATAACTTTTGGGAAAGCTTTATAAAGTTTTAGCAGTAGTTTCGAAGTTTAAAAAATTTATATATTATTTTCTTAAAATGCTTCCAAGCTTGAAAATTCCAGGAAAGCTTTGTGAGCATTAAAATTTCAAGATTTCTGAGCTTAATAAATTCCTCACAATTTCTCTATACATAATTTTAAGCTTTACAACGAATTATAGTCTCTAAATCGTGCAGCGCCTCTAATCTTACATTTTTCCTGCTCATAATCAACTTTGGATTATTCATTACAGAAGAACAGGTTTTTTTTATAGAAACTCCAAGCCTATAAGTAAGAGAATAAGAAAAGAAGATTCTGCTGGCCAGAAGGTTCTCCTTTCACTCCAATCAATTGGGCTATTCTATTTCCTCGCAAGACAAGTACGAATGACCTGAATTGCTGAATTTGAAAACATTTTTCAATCCCAAAGATGTATTTGAAGTGAGAGTGAGGCAAATTCTCTCTACTATAAAGATTCAATTCTTGGAGGCATAAGGAGTTTTGGAAAGTGTTGGCGCATCTCATGTACAATTCCCACGTTTGGCGAAGAGGCGCAAGAATGAAGAATTGCAGGTTCTAAACTTGGTCCCGCTGGTGAAACCAGAAAGTCTATTTATAGACGAGGGCGCCATTCTAGAGCATCCCCGGCGCGATGCAACAAGATGGAATTTCGCTCAAAGGTTCACAAGTTCGTGCATTGAAGTCATTGGCCACGGCAACTCACTTGGCGAGTCGAAAAGGTATTTGAAAGAATAAGAACTGCAACCGGTTCTCCATCCGCGCATCTTCAAGTGAAAATGTAAGTTGCGCCTCCGAGCCTCTTCTTCTGCCCATATTTGAGGAGCAGACGCACTGATTGCCATCGAGCGCCCTTTTTTGCGTCCCATCCTCGCAGACCGGCTCTCAAGGGAGTCGTTTTGCAGAGCTTTGCTCAAATTGCAGGGCAATTGAGAGAGACAAGACCTGTATTGGGCTTATTTACCAGCCAGCAACAGTACTTACAATCAATAAATAATAATGAAAAGATTTTTTGGAGAACGCTCTCAGCGGATTCGATGATACAAAGTTGAGATAATTTGCCTTTTGAATAAGGAGGAAATTGTCCCTTATTATTTTGATCTTATCGATTTTATCTCTCGTATCAATATATTTGCAGAATAAAGGGAACTTTACTTAGCAAAATATTCCAATATCCGAAGCAGTGAAGTAAAGGATGAATGTTTTATTTTAGAAATTAAAAATATATGTTTACGTGAAAAATAAATGAAATAAGCAATTTTAATTACTCCTTATCTAGTACTTAACGCTTTTAGTTTCAAAATACTAATAATTTAGTTTCAAATTATGACATTAAGCATGTTTTACAGGTAAATTACAGAAAACTAAGCTTAAACTAAAGATGTTGGCAAACGGTAGTAGAAGAGCATCAATTGATGGAAGAACATCAATTTTCCATTTATAATTTAAAGAATGAATTTTAGAAGAATCTTTAAAAGATTTATTTTAAACAGATTCAAATGTAGGAAATTCAGACAATTGAGGAGTTTTCCAGAAGAATTTTCATAAAGATTCTCCAAAAAATACATAAGAAATGATAAGAAACTAATTTTGAATTAAAATTCGATTATTTTTCACTGGAAATGTGACTAACAAACAATTCGACTATGTGATGATTGTTTATCAATGCCTTCAGTTTATTAAGGCGGTATCACACGGCAGTACTTCTACGAACTGAGATTTCTATTTATTATAGTTAGATAATCAATTAATCAATACTGATATCGAAGAAACTAATAAAAGTGGACATTTTATTGTCTTCAATTCCAATAAATTATTATGGTATTGTCACATGATAATAACTCTATTTACAGGTTTTCTTCAGTTGAAGGCTTTTTACTCGTATTTTTCTTTGAAAAACGTTAAGTTTTGATCAAAAATCAGTCTATTCAACGAATTTATTGAATAAAATCCGTTTAGAAGAATAGAAAATGTTATTCAGTCGATTCTAAAGCTTTTTCAGTACTTAAAAACTCCTGATTTGACCCTGAATTTGACTTTTGGTGCTGTCACTTGGTAGTAGCTGTATCAATTCTTACGCTTGAAAGCTATTTAATCATATTTTTCCGCTGGAAAACGATCAATTTTTTATCAAATATTAGTTTCTTCCAGCATTTAAGAGGAATCCATTAAGAATTTCCAAGAAAATCACAATAGGAGTGCGGAAAATTATGTTCATTTTCATCATGAGCCTTTTCATTCCTAAAAGCACAAGACTCGACTGAACTGTATTTTCGCTCTTCCATTGAGTTTTTTACAGAAAAGTTCTTTTGAATATTCTTCAGAAATACAAAAAAGACTAATTTTTGGCGATAATTAGAAGGATTTCCATAGAAAAATATCGATAAATCGCTTTCAACTGTAAAAAATTGTTAGCAAAATGATTGCCGTGTGACAGCACCATTAACGATATTGAGTTCTTTTATAAAATTCGATCAATGAGCATTCTTGTGAGCATTTAACTGTAAGAATCAGTAAAACTTTTGCCGTGTAACAACGCCTTTAGCTAACCTTTAATTGTCTTTTCAAAATTATTATTAGTTATCCACTAATTAGATCTAAATCTAAAGAATTTGAAAAAAACAAATTATTCTTGTAATTTCAAGCCTTTTAATTGAAATAATTCTCATAATTTCAATAATAATTTTAAACAAATATTTTCAAATTAAAACTGAGATTTATAATAAAGTCAAATAAAGAAAATTGAACCAAATTTTTTTAGGAATTTAATTATTTTATCAATAAATTAATGGCTAGGGCTAGAGTATTCAGTTTTTAAGATCTTTTTTAGACAATTTTGCTGTAAAATTCAATTCTTTAAAAAAGTCGGAAATAAATTAAGGAAAAGCAGGCATTAGTTATTGATATCTCTTTATTTTTCTCTACATAATTTAATTCAAAGTCTTCTTATGAAATCTTATAATCCACACTAAATTATTTTAATTTTTTTCCGAATCTCTTCAACTCATCGCTTAAGTCCCACGAGCTTGTCTTTCTTTCTTGTCAAATGCGCGAATCTCTCTAATGCGCCCAATATTATTAAAAAGTGGTTCAAGTTCGCTGGCCATTAAATAATTCTGTTTGGCGATTGCATGAAAAATGAACGACAATAAAAAAAGAGTGTGTGGTAAAAGTCAGCAAAATTTGCAGTTCGCGCGCGATTTTGAGGTCAGTGTCAGCATCGGATGGCCTGTCCATCGATCTCTTCCGGCAATTTGTGGCGCCAAGTGGGCAAAGTTGTAAATCTATTTTGGACGCTCCACAATCTCTCCCAAAATGAATTATCTCTCTTTGCGTGTCTCTCTAAGTGGCTCTGTGACCAACTTCGAGGGCCTCCGAAGCAATTTCACCTCCATAACGCGCAGTACATTAGCACTTGGTTGGATCTTGTTTTGAACCGCACTCCAAGAATTTGAATAATTGCCGAAGCGGAAATTTTATCGATTTTACGGGCGATAAAGAAACAATGTTGCAAGAATTGTGGGTAGAATTTTACGCAATATTGGGAAAGTGGATTTTTCCCAAGGTGTGTCACTCGTGAGAAGTGTACAGATTTAGTGGACACAAAAGAAAGGGAAAGAACTTCTTGAAATATTATAATCAAAGAATATAAAGAAAGAGTTGAAAGACTTTCATGAGAAAGCTTAAAATTTGAGCTTTCACAAGTTTTAAAGCTCTTTGGAGCAAAAGAGGAAATATTAAGAGCTTTTGGAAAATTTGAAGAGCTTTCTAAAAGCCAGAGGAAATAAAAGCTCCCAGATAAATTTGAAAACTAAAAAAAAATGTCCAAAATCTATGAGCAAAGTTATAAAGCTTTTTTTTTAAAAAAAAAATGCCAGCTTTCGCGTTAACCATAGAAAATTTTTAAAACTTAGAACTTTTAGACAATTTTAGAACTCTTCAAAGCTCCTGGAATTTTTTTTGAGCTTTACCGATTCTTTTTTAAAGCTTCGGAATAAATAAGAAAGTTCAAAAGTCGATCTGAGAGCCTTAACAAATTTTTGAAGCTTTAGATGAAAAGCTTGAAATTTTATATTATTTGAAAAAAATGGAAAATTGTAAGATTTTACATTTAGTTTTAATAGCTTTAAGAAAATTTTCGAAACTTTCAAAGCTTCTCTCAAATTGTAAGAGTTTTAGCAATTGTTTTAAAGCTTTTCGACAAAATTTGTGAACTCCTTATAATTTTAAGAGCTAGTAGGAAAATTGAAAGCTTTAAGTTTCTAGCTTTTAATTTTAAGACAATGTCCGAAACTTTATAATTTTCTAGAAAATTATCAGAGCTCCGTTCTTGTTCGGTTTTTGGATAAAAAATTTGAAAGCTTTTGCATTTTTTAGCTACTATTATAGAATAGTTTGTGGGCTTTTTAGCTCTTCATTACGAAAACTTTTAATTTTTCTATAGTTTGTGGGCTTTTTAGCTCTTCATTGCGAAAGATTTTAATTTTTACTAATAGCTCCTAAAATTACAAAAAAAACACAAATTTTGTCCAAAAGCTCTGCTCAAATTGCCCAAAATTAGACAATTTGAGAAAAGCTTTGAAAGTTTTGAATATTGTTTAATAGCTTTAAAAATTAAGCCCAAAAACTGTTGGGAAGTTTTTCTGAGCTTTTAGAAGTTTACTATTATAGAATAGACTTTAAACTTATTCATACATAAAAATTTTTAACTCTTTAAAGCTCCTGGAATTTTTTAGCTGTATCGTTTTTTTGGCTTCTGGATAAAAAGCTCAAAATTTGTGATGGGGAGCCATAGCAAATTTTCAAAGCTTTTGAAGATTTAAGTAATGAAGGCATTTAGGAATTATCTTTAGAAATTTTTTAAAGCTTTCGGAGCAAAATTTTTGAACTTTACTAATTTTAAAATTTGCAAGTTTTTTTTAATGATTTTTAGAGCTTTTAAACAATATTCCAAACTATCAAAGCTTTCCTCAAATAGTCTAATTTTGGGCAATTTGAGCAGAGCTTTTGGACAAAATTTGTGTTTTTTTTCGTAATTTTAGGAGCTATTCTATTAGATAAGCTTTCGAAATCAGTTTCGAAGTTTTCTATAAGCTTTCGAAATCAGTTTTTAGAGCTTTTAGACAATTTTTGAAACTATAATAACAGAGTTTTCTTCAGAAATCATATTAACTTCGGCAATTTTTGCAAAGTTTTTGAAACAAGATTTATGAGCTTTTGTATCTTTCTGACCTACTAATTTGTAAGATTTTGTTAAAGTTTTTAGCACTTTTAGATAAAATTCGAAGCTTTCAAAGCTCTTTATAGCTCTTCATAGCTTTTACATTTTTTAAAGCTTTTGGGCAAAATTTGTGAATCAGTAAATTTTCGAAAGTTTTAGAGCTTTTAAAAAATGTAATCTCTGTGCAAATTTAGAAGCTTTTACCAAATAAAAAGATGTACTTTTTCTGTCCAGTCAATTACTCTTGTTTATTTTTTATTCAAACACTTCCGGAAACTCAAGGGTTAAGGCCATAAGCGAGATCCAGACACAGTCCAACAGTGGGTCCAATGGCGCTCAGGAAGGCCACAATCCTGTTTCCCGTAACTCCAGCGAGGATCTCTTCCGTTTTGCAGGGGTGAAGCATCCAAATGGGTCGAAACAGAGCCGGATGATCCATTTGTGTGAGAACAGAGAAAAGATCTCGCGACTTATCTTCGATTTTCAGCAACTTCCAAACATCCTCGTGAGAAACTGAAGATCCATCGCTGGCGAAGGCTTCAAAGCCCAAAACAGGGACTTGATAACTCACCTGATAAGTCACATGGAAATTAATAGAGAAGATCTTTGATCCGCAAGTAATTTTAGTGCCTCTCTTATACAGAAAGAAAATCTCTTCATCAAGATGATTTTTTACGCTCTTCAACTCCCAGGAATCATTGAGTCGATCGGAAATGATGAGGAATTCTCTAGCTTCTCTCTGGAATTCCTCAGGAGTCATCGTGAGGCCTGAAAGAGATCATTTCAAAACACTTGTAACTCTATTTATTGTGGCGATCTCGCAATTCAGCTCAATTGGCAGCTTTTGTGTGGCGATTTAGCGACTGAGAAAGCCAGACACTCTTGTTGGTAGAAAAAAAGATCTTTATTCAATGGAATATTCACAATTTATTTACAAATGTTTATTTTTTTTGCTTAAACTCTTGTAAAGGAATAAATTGCATTCGAATGTGAACATCTGTACATCTTACATTTAGATTCATTAGATAATCTTGTGATTGAAATTATTGAGTAACGAGAGCACTTAGAGCTGGTAGGAACTTGTTATTTCGTTGCTGGAATGGACTAAAAACTGGACAAATATTGATAAGAGAAAAATTTCCATATGAGAAAAAATTGTTCACGATTCGCAAAAATCGAGGGGCTGACCAATAAGTGCTTTGAGATTTATACTTAGTTCTAAAGATTAAAGAGAAATAGAATTAGATAAAAATAAGAAATAATTTTAAAAAGAAAAGATAAAGCTTTGACAACTTGTTGAAAGCTCGTAGAGAAATTTAAGATTTCTTTTAAAAGGATTCTTAAATTTTAAGTGTCTGAGCTTTGAAAGCTTATTGAGCTTTCACAAAATTCTTTCACTTTTTTGAAAGCTTTTTTGAAACTTTTGAAAACAAAACACAACGACAAGAAAGCCCATAACTTGACAATATAGCCAAAGAGTTCAACAAAACATCAGGAAAACATTTAAAAGTATTTTTAGACAAAATTCAAGAGCTTTTACAAAAAGCTGAAAGCTTTGACAATTTCTTGTAAGTCTTTGCATTCTTGAAAAGCTCTTGGATTATTTTAGAAACTTAGAACTTGATACAAAAGTCTTGGAATTTTGTTTCAGTTTTTGGAACTTTTCAAAACCATAAAAACTTTTCAAAAAAAATGTATGAGCTTTTAGATATATTTTTAGAGCTTTTTAAATAAAAAAAAGCTTCTGTAAAATCTTTTGTATATATAAGTTTTCATAATTGAGTGAATTTAAAAGCTTTCGATTACGAAAGAATTTTTCCGAAGTTGGAAGCGACATTTTGAAAGTTTTAGCATTCTTTAGAAGCTCTTGAATCTTTTTTAAATAAAATTTAAGAAATATTAATTTACTATTTTCTGGACGAAAACTTTTGAATATTTTTAGAAATCTTAAACAATTTTAAAAATTATCAATGCTTCTTGAACTTCTTGAAGTTTTTTGTTTTCGAAATCCAAAAGTTAATTCTAAAGTTTTAGCAATTTTTTTGAAGTTCTGGAAGAAAATTTTCTGAACTTCTCGAAACCATTATTGGTTCTGTGAAAATGTAATGCTTTGATGCTCCTAGAGTTATTTCAGAGTTTCGCAAAACTTATAAGACTTTTGGGAATATTTTGGAAACTTAAAAGCTCATATAAAATGTTTCTTTTATGGTTTATTCAGATGAAGTAGGGTGGAGGCATGACTCAAGGAACGTCTTGACTTGGGGAACGGTTCAAATAAAAGTCCTAATTCTGAAGTTTATTCATTCATTTTTAATGACATCTTAGCGCTTTGAATAATAAAGAGATTAGGTTCTTCAAAAATCA
>CAKKOB020001164.1:0-26475 GCA_918844115.2 Phlebotomus perniciosus | reverse complement strand
CAAGAACTAATACATTCTAGAGACTGGTGACGTGGTGATCATTTAAATTCTGATCACAATTCGTAATAGAAGATTAATTAAATGACTTGAGAAAGTAAACAGTTGATTTGGAGAATTTGGAGAGATTTTATTGGAGAGTCTCTAGAAAAATGGGTGATATTTGACAGCTGTCACTGTCAATGTGACAGCTTAGTCATCCAATGCCAAATTTTATAGCAAAAACCGCAAAAACGAAGAATGAATCAATTTTATACTAAAGTATGAATTTGTGATGTTTCTCTGCCATAAAATGTTAGAGAATTTTTGGTTTTTGGTTTTCCTATAAAATCTACAAAAGTTTCTATAAAATTCTTATAATCAGGCCTTTTTTCGCTATAAAAAGATCGTTTTCCTCAACAGTAGCGCCTCTAGTGGTTATCCACCAAAGTTTATATGTTTCAATGGTGTTAACGCATATTTAAGACCTTTACCTTAAATAAGAAGTTCTTGAAACTCTCCAAACACGTAAAAAATAGTTCTATCTATTCCTCATTCCAGTAAACTCTCATATGCATAATAAATCGATCGCATATACGCTGTTGCTCAGTAAACGATACTTAAAGTGGAATCGCTAGTTAATCTATTTTTATCCATCAATTCTCATCAATGAAGCGCACAGCGAAAGGGAAAGAAAACCACCATAAAAATAATAATATCATCTCTCGCCCCGCAAAATGCCTCTTGCAAAAGAATAAATTGCTAATCGTACAACCTTCAGCTTCAGTCAATGAAGCCTCAATTCACATAATTGCTATATACATAAATCTAAATATATATAGCGTGTTGTGTGACAACACATAACAATGTATAAAAGTCGCGACTGATTGGACAATTTTAGAACTATGAATTGCGTGGCTCAACATCATAAATTTATGTATTCTTTTTGGAGAATATATGTCTCAACATGTCATAGGTCATTTCTCTCCAATTTGATCCCATTCTTTTTCCATCTCTATTGTGTCATCCCGCGACAAATTACTCCCGGAAGTCACAAATTGAGAAATCACTCCACTCTCTGACGCACGCTATCAAATTAATCTTCGCAAAATGCAAGTGCAAGACTGGCGCGATTAATGGAAATTGTTTATGACGTGGAGAGATATAACAGATTAACCATATTTTTTCTTTTTGGAGACTTTCAATTGAATCGAATAGAATCCAACTTTTTCATTATTATTTTCGACACGTGCTTTTTTCGTGCATCAATTTCGCGGTTTTTGTGTCATTTTTATCCATTTGGAATTACATCATAAGCGCCATTCTTTTTGTGAATGATTTTGCAACATGAAAGGTTATTTGTAGGACAAAACTTCCATGTCAAATAAATGCACAAAAAACAACGCAATTTTCTCCACTTCATCAACGCCAATCGAGAGATTCTCTCCAACCAAGTGGAGCACAAATATGCGATTTATTTACAATTAAATGCACTCATTGAGAGAGAAAGAGAGAGTTAAAATGGGAATTGGGTGAGGAAATAACTATCTTCACTCCCCCTTAAATTCCACGCCATTTGCGTGACTGCAAATATTTCAGCAGCAGGTGAATCCGAAGGAATTCACTATGTCACCCCAAATAATATTCCATTTCAGCAAATTTTATTGCTCAAACACTTAAACGAGACAGGCTAAGGGCAATACTACAATCCGTTTTTAAATTATGAAACAATTTTGTTATGAAAGGCCTGAATAGAATCTTTTGAAAGTCCTTCGAAAACGTTTTTGTGAATAAATTCGATAATCCCTTGAATCTTCTTCGAACATATAAGTTTTATTATATTTAAATTCGACAATTATTTCGTAGTTATTCGAATAAGCTTTCGAATAAACTTTCGATAATCTTTTCGTAAATATTCGAATAGGTTTTCGAATATACTATAGTCTCGATAATCATAGCGTAATTGTTCGAACAAGTTTACGAATCAAAATTTCGATAATCTTTTCGTAATTATTCGAAAAAATTTTCGCAAATAATTTCGATAATCTTTACGAAATTATTCAAAAAGTTTTCCGAATAAACTTTCAATAATCATTTCGTACTTCTTCAACTATATTTTTGTAAATAACTTTAAATTAGTAAAACACAAAACAAATTTACTTTATCAGAGCACCCAGAAAAGTCACTTTGCACTCATTTTTTCCTTGAAACTCACTTCGTAAATAATATTTCATTCCCCGATTTTGTGCACGCAACCCATAATACCCGAGTCATTAGGAATTTCGGGGACTGTGTGTGGAAAGATCCCAAAAAAAATTCATTATCGCAAAGAGGAAGATATACATAACGGATATATTGACAGTATTTTTCCGGACGTTTATCTCCCCTTGAATTTCTGGGTGTATATTTCCACAAAATGAGACGAATTGGAAATCAAATTTGGTCATAACAAAAATCATGGCGTTAGACGCCATCTTGGACGCCATTAAGCAATCCTATAAAATCTAACATTTCATAGATTTTTTTATAGCAAACAAAATGAAATGCAATTTCCAGGCTTTTAAGCCATTATCTCTATAAATACTCCGTCGTATATTTCAGTCATCACGTTTTTCATGCGGGAGTTTCTGGGAATTTCTGGTTTTCTATCGCGATAGTCTTCCGCTCCGTTTGTCACACGACGCGATAGAGATTATGATTGAACGAGTGCCGAAAAATTCCACCCAGAATTCAACAATGCCAAAGTCTTCACGCTGATTTTACAATGAATCACGTGAAAAGCGCAAATTATCGCCAATAAAACAGAACTTGCCATAATTGTGCTATAATTTATGCCATAATATAAACAAAAACCACCAAAAATCAATTAGATTTGTAAACCATTTCGTCCTCGAAGTAAATTTCTCAGATTTCTCATTAGATATTCCGCGGAAATGGGAAGATGTGATGATCTATTTTGGGCCCTAGAAGATCACTAAAATAAACTATAAATTGCTAGACGGACTTTTATCTCTCTCTCTCACACGCGCATTTCTGAAGCATTGCGTGTCATGCGTTGCAATGAGAAACTCCGTCATCTTTTTCTTTTCTTCTCTTTGCTTTTCTTTTGCGATAAAACAAAGCCCCAAAAAAGTCTCTTGAGAAAACAGATCTCATCAAATATTTACAATTGCTCGAATGTCATTAACATCTGTGTTTAATTTTTAATGGTGATAAAAAGGAGTTATAGAAAAACAGACAATTACGTGTAGTTTATCGGAATTGATCGGACTTCTTGGCACACGATCTTTATAAACGCGCCACGACATCATGTGGGAATTTTCCCGGCGCTTAATGTCTTCGTAATGTAATGTTCTAAGTGTTTTTGATTTATTACCGGTGAATGTGGGCAAGATTATGAGGCAAGGAAGGGAATTTTAATAAGATCTTTCGTCAAGAACATAACAAATTAGAAGCAGAAGGTCCTGAAAAATGGCGTTGCACTATTAAAACTTATAAACTTTGGGAAATAATCACTAGAGGCGCCACTGCTGATAAAAGGTCTTTTTATAACGAAAAAAGGCCTGGCTGGATAGATGAATTTTATAGGAACTTTTGTAGATTTTATAAGAAAATCACAAATTCTCAAAAATTTAATGATTAAAATTCAAAATGTAGGCAAAAATTGATCAGTTTTTCGTATTTGCTATAAAAATTATGGCAAGAATAACAAGCGGCGAAGTTTCCACGTGATTTCCTATAGGAATTCCGTAGGAAGTCTCCTGATATCATCCCGACTGTTTCCTTATCGGAAACCTATTTTATAGGGTTAAGTAATCAATTTACCGATTTTTATCAAAATCTCCTCCCAATTGAACAAAAAATAGAATTCGACAACCTTTTTCAGTGGTAAATTTGAAAATCTGCCCTCCAATAAGCTCCACCGAGCTTATCAATGGACTTTTTCCCTAATATCTTGTAAAATTTTCCACGAGACTTCCTTGACCGAAAAGGCAGCTGAGAGAGGCGGAAATATCGATTTTTCCCTCTCAGACACCATCTGTCCGCCCACGACGCAATTTCCCAGCGCGGAGGAGTCCCCTCCGCCCCCACACTGGAGCAATTAGGGCACAAGAATGGAAATCTATTTTTCTTTTAGGGATTCTTACCTTATCGATTACGAAAAATTCAATCGGACACAGAGATTCTGAGGAAATGTCCTTGAATGTCCTTCGATGTCTTCCCCCACCACTCCACTTCGTCCACGGGATGCGTCCCCAGAGAAGTCGCTGGCTTCCACCCCCCGTTCGATGCACCAAGAGAAGAGACTTCTTTTCTTTTCTCCCTTTTTTCTTTATCAGGAATGCAACGGAAAAATCGAGAGAGAGATGCTCACGAGAGATTGTTCAGCGGATGGAGAGAAAATAAGAAAGCACACACACACTTTTTCTCAAAGAGAATGGTCAATGGGATTGGCCACAGATGTCTATCTCCGGGAAAAAGACAAGCAATCACTGGATGGATTCGCACGAATAAATTCTGAACAAGTGCGAAAGAGCCAACTTTGATGTAATTGCGATTGAATTATCAACTGGGAATAAATTCACTGGAACTGGATTTTTTTTGGATTAGCTTAATGCACTTCAACGAACGTCTTCACTCTGCAACTTGTAGCGGCAAACTGACGATCCAGCAGCCGAGCGCCGCGAGCGGAACCCGACAAAGTCGCGGTTGGTCGAGAGTGGGGGAATTGGAGGGGAGATACCTTACAGAAGAGTTCTGATAAAAAATGTTCCCATGAGATTGTTGCTGGAAAAGTATGATAAACATTTTTAGAGCTTCATTTTCTTGGTTCAAAATTAATTAAATTGTTGATTTTGTAGATAAAAGGGCAAGAAAATAAGAATTGGGGGAAACTTTCAATAGCGAAGGGGAAGAAATTTTGAGATGCGGCGTGAAGTTAAACGCGTTCTTCAAGGCGCCAACTGCATTATCGACGTGAGAAATTAAAAATAACGGAGTTTAGCAGAAATTTTGGATATTCACACCATTAATTTCGTTTTTTCGAGAAACATCCCAAGACTTTGTTGTTTCATTTCTTTTCTGTAAATTTGCACTCTTCTTGGAAATCACAAAGGCTCTGTTTATTGTATTTCATAAATTTCACGAAAATTTCATCATTTCAATTTCCCCTTCCTAACCCTGCAGTTGCCCGCCTTGCTCTGCCGTATCGACTCAGTTGACTTCGCGTGTTGTTTGTTGATTCTCTGCAAAATCGCATTTCCACATTTTCTCTCTGAAAAACTGTTTTATACCTTGTCTTTTCCGACTGAGACTGATCTAGTGCCCCTAAATAATGTCTGAAGAAGAGGGACGCTTCGATTCTGTGCTCTTCGCCATGGCTGAACAGCATCCGGGAGGAGTTCCGGACGTGAGTGACTTTTCTTTTTCACCTTTTAAGCCTTTTAACTATCTTTTAGCTAAAGGGACTGTCTTGTATTTCTAGTTGCTGGCCACAATTGCCTCCTTCCTCAACAGAAAGACAGATTTCTTCACCGGCGGAGGAAATTGGGAAAAGGTAAGAAGCAGAAAGTGAGGTTATGAGTTTGTCTGGAATGTTCTTTGCTCTCCCGGCAGATGATGTTGGACATCTTTCGGGAGGAGGGCAACAAGGCGAAAGCTGTGGAGGATAAGAAGAAGCGGGAGCGGGAGGCAGCGGAAAAGAGACGTCAGGAGGTGATTCTCAAGAAGAAGAAGGAAGAGGAGGAAAGCGCCAGGAAGTCGGAAACAGCCGCCATCACTGAACTAACGGATGAGGAGGCGGAGAAATTGCAAAAGGAAATCGAGAAGGAGAAGTAAAATTTAATTCCTGATCAAAATCCTGATTTGAAGATTAATTTTTGCGAATATTTGCAGGAAAGCTCCAGAAGAGGAAGTCTCTCAGCCAATTGATGAGGAGGAAGATGAGAAGGAGAAGGGAAAATTGCGTCCCAATGCTGGCAATGGATGTGATCTGGACAAGTATCGCTGGACACAGACACTCCAGGAAGTTGAGGTGAGTCCCAAAAGATAGAAAACATCCCAAATATCGATATGAGCTCTTTATTCCTTACGAATATCACAGAATATAAACGAGTTAGTTGAAACACACACTTTCCGGATAGATTGATAAGGTCCGTGGGTCCATTTGGCAGACACGGTGTTAAATTAAATTACAGTGATTGCGAATATAAATAACTTTGACACTCAAGTTGCGGGAAAAGAGCCGTTTCGGGGCGTAAAAAATACTCTCTTGGTAAATCCTGGGTTGCCTCTCTGAATCACTTTGGCATTTCTCGAGCGCGCACTGCAAAAAATGAAAAAAAAACATTAGAAAATGAAATGATCAGAAGGGAATGATTCAAAAATATACTGGAAAATGGGTTGGTGTCTTGCTTTTTGATTAAACTGTTTGGGTTTGTGTCTTTGCTTTGAATAGGCCTTTTTAAACAGATAGATTTGATCACATATCGATGAAATTCGTTCAACTGACAGTAAAATTATGTCCAGTGGGATGTTTGTCACATGAGAAGCTCTTGAAGAAGCTAACAACGCCTTTTGACACTTCGAAGCAGGCCTATTCATAGCGGAGACACCAACCTTGATACAATTAATCAAAATCTCATTGTTATCCAAGACACAAACCAACTTTTTGATAACAATCAAAGACAAAAAAACTCACTTTCGAGGAGAAAAACCGCCGCAATGATGCCAATGAGGAAGACAAAGCTCATACTGAGGATGAGAATGGTGATCTGATGGCCTCTGGTGCAGAAGCCACTCTTGGCCATGTGCTGCTGTCCACCCATTCCATTCACAACGGTGAAGTGCGTGGAGCTGGCCATTGAGACGGCGTCCATGTCTTTGGTCTTCTCCAGAGGTGGATTTGCTGTGTCCTCCAGGGTGGGCGGAAGGGTGATGTTGCTGAAGTATCTCGAGGCGGACGAACGTCCGGACGGCGGTGGGAGACACGTGGGTGTCTTTCGCAATGTCCTCTGAGTGAACTCCTCGAGATTGGCTACAGTTAAGAGGAGGGAGCCCGAGGAGGCGCTCTAAACAGAAAGACAAAAAATAGAAGATTCGTTTGAGTATAGAAAATGACTGTTTTGCACGAAAGAAGACAATAAACTGACCCTCTCAATTTTGCCCAAGAACTTGTGGCTTTCCGCTTGAAATTTCACAAGAAAAAAATGGGCAAGAGAGGGAAAATTGTGAAATTTCTCAATTGAGAAATTTCTTATTTAACATTCTATGGGAATAGAGAAGTCTTCAAGGTGAACTCCCACGCAAGTTCTCACGTGAAAGTGTTCTATAGTTTATGCAACGGGCAAAATGAGCGTGAAGATTGAATATTTTAAGTGGAAATCTCTTTGAGAGATGATTTTCCAGGCGGAAGCAAATCAAATTGATTTATTTTGCGGTTATTTAAATAATTGCTGAAGAGGTTCCAATAAGAAATTGCGGGAAAATTTAAAAAGATGGATGGAAAATGCATGTAATCCACTTTTAGACGAGTTTATGCGATTGCAATCTCGTCTAAAAGTGGATTAATTACAATTTCGTTTATTAAAACTTTAAATATTCATAAGTTCAGTCTCAAAGTTATTTTTAATAAATGTTTAATCAAAATTTAAAAGGGTTATCACCTTGAGAAGCTTCGAATGATCAATATAAGCTTTAGACCAGAAACTGGTCTAAAGTTATTTTTTTATGTTTTTACATGGATGTATCACTTCTCAGTATACAAAATGAATATTTAAGGATTTCCAATAAAATTTTCCAGAAAAATCTCAATAGATTATCGGGTAATACAAATAATTCATGATTAGACGAGTTGAAGTGATTTTAATCTCATCTAAAAATGGATTAATTGCATTCTTTGTATTTATTACAAATTCTTACTGAAATCTTCATTATTCTTTCTGAAATTAATCAAATTTATTATTCAGTTATAGAAACTGAAGCTTTGCTTTGAAAACTTCTTTATACCAGTAACTAGTCTAAAGTTATTTTTTCTCGTTTCCCGCGGATTTTCTTAAGTTTTTTAACAAAATAATCAAAATGAATCAATTTCTAATAGAAATTTATGGAAATTTGTTCTTCCTCGCTCATTTTTTAACTCTCCAAAATCTAATCTAATCAAAAAATCCACAAGTATAAAATGGCTAAAAGCATTGAACCGCTTTTAAATGAATTCAAAAATTCACCTGAGTGCTCTGGTTGCTGTCTGAGGATCCCTGGGATGATCGTGAGCCACGTTTGGGGTTCTCAGGTGTGCCTTGGCGGCGCGTGGAGTCGCTGAAGCGTGTCTGAAGCTCACGGAGGCGATTCTCCTGCTCAGATCCGGCACACGTGTGAATCCCTTCCGGTGGGCGGCGCATCTGGAACTCCCTGAGTGATGAGATGTCCGATGAACTGGATCCCACACTTCGTCCACTCGACGATGTGTGACTGCCGCTAAGCGAAGCTCGCGGAATGTGCCATCGCTCGTTCATCTGCAAAGATGCGGTCTAATTTAATCACACAGTCAATCAATGTTCTTTTTTTTTGGTTGTTAAAAGTTTTTTATGCGTCTCGCGGACGCCGCGCGAAATCCAGCCACTGTCCTTGATAATGAAATCGAGAGGTGTTGGCGAAGCATTTTTGCACACTGAATCGTTAGAGAATGCAAATTATGTAATTGAGTTTGATGCCTAGTCGCGTTTTTTTTAACTTCTTGTTTAGTGAAACGGCGTAAAAAAGTTGACTGCGAGAGGCAGGTTAAGATTTTGATGAGGCAAGAAAAAAAGTGCCCACCTCTAAACTGTATTAATGTTTCATGTTTTAATTGATGGATTCGAAAAATTACCAAGTCAGCAGGTGAAGGAGTTTAGGTGGTTATCTTGAAAATGACATGGAATTTGCTATAAAAGATCGGCGAGAAAAAACTTTGAGGTTTTTGGAGGCAGAAAAAGCTCAAATTTAATCATCAGACAAGATGTAAAATTGAGGAGTTTTGCACCTGTTGCCATGTTAAATTAAAAATTTAATTGATATTTTAACTGACTCGAAAATAGTTGATTGATTTGATTTATTGGTAATTTAATGGAGGCGAATATATCCAAGACCAGTTGCTTGGTTAAATTCGAAAGGTTTTATTCTAAAGACAAGAAAATTTTGAGTTGCGTGTTCCTTGCCGGGTTCTTAAGAGTGAGAGAAAAAAAGATTAGAATGTTTGACTTGGCGTCTTGCAAATCATCAACGAACCATAAAATACCGATACAGTGAGTCTCGTGACCTAAATTCTTACTCTCCTATTCAATAAATCAATTTGGGGCAAAAGTCTGATGTCTGTGACAATGTTAAGGCATCAACAGATTGGAGGCTTAAACCTTTGTTAGGAAAAGTTCATCAATTTTTGAGATTTTAAATCCCTAATATGATATTTCATTTTATTGGATATTTGTAATAACAATTTACGCGAGAAAAATCTTGTATTAGTAGAAAATGCGATTAATCCACTTTTAGACGAGATTAAGCCGATTTTTAATCTCTTCTAAAGAGTATAAAAGGACAAACAGAACATTAAACATTCTGAACATCAATTTTCCAAGTATTTATTACAAATCGCTTACAAAGTCTTTAATTGGATAAAAAATATACCGGTAAATCCACTTTTAAACGAGTTTTAGGCGACTTAATCTCGTCTAAAATTCAATATCAGAAATTTGAACTAAAATTTTCCATATTATCTTACAAAACGATTAAAAATTCCTTTATGTTTAAAAAATTGCTATTAATCCACTTTTAGACGAGTTTTAGGGGACTTAATCTCATTTAAGAAACATTACAGAACGTTAAACATCAATTTTTCAAATATTTATTACACAAAACGATAACAATATGTAAATTTTTCACCTCGTGGCTGGAGAACTACTACAGTTTACTATTTAATTATGTAAAGTCTGAATTGCTATCGCGTCAATAGAGACATTTTCTCACCCACAGCGAGAGAAATGGATAAAAATCTTGCAAGATCATCTATTTGGGTGTTTTTGTTTTGAATTCCTAAAAGGCCCGTGAGTGAGGCCAGTTCAATGTGACATGAAAATGAGATCAAATATTTGTAACCTTATGTGGCTGAAATAAAAGCGCGTCCGCATTGTTATTCAATATGATAATGTGAATTTTGTTTGAGAGTTGAAGGAGCTTTTATTATCAGACTACGTGCCTCGTAAAGGCAATATCAATAAACAAAGTCATAATTTTTGGCATAGGAAATTCCACAAACTGAGAGAGATTGGGAGAAAAATCTATTTTGAATATAGAAAGGAGAAGAGATCTTATAAATCAGACATGTTAATTGCTCTGGAGATGGTTGTTCTTGGCGCCAAAATCTCACCACGTAAAACTCCCATAAGCTCTCATCTCTCGTTCTCACACGAATGGAAAGAAGGAGCAAAAAAAATACCTCCAACATTCTGTGACATTAAGAGTGAGCAACAAGACGCCCGCAATTTTCGTCATCAGACACTCTTAATAAGAAGAGAACGCGGATCTTGGATGTTTAACTGCCAAATGAGAAATCAATCGGCAATCTTGTTACGGTTTTGCATTCTTCTCTCTAATAAACATTCGTATATAAGGGGAAAACGCGAAAGACAAGTCATAAGGCCAGAAACCGAAAGGAGAGACAAGAAACATGTGATCAAAATTTTCTCTTAAAATCTTTTCTTCTATTCTTCTTCTCAAATATATTGATTCTCTCAGCAGAGAGTATAGCAAAATATACATTCTAACAAAAATGCTAAACGGAATTAATTGAGCGTGAGAGATTAAAGTCATATTCCTATGCGCTAAATGTTAATGAACTTTGAGACAAAAAAAAACAGCGAGAGGGTGTAAATCCGACATTTAATTCTCTTCCTACTTTTTTATTTATTCCATTCCTCAATGTGATTCATACGCATGACTTTAATTCACCTTTCTCATAATCAAACCGTTTGTCACACCGAACGTGATCAGTCTTGAGAGGTATTTAGCACAGAGTGGAGGATTTAAATTATCTCTTAAATGCTTCAATTCAAGGTATTTTCCCGCATTTTTCCCATATATTGATTGCAAATTTTCCCAAAAAATTTACGCTCTTAGTCACAAAGCCGAGACATTGACTGGGATTTTCGTATAAAGTTTGCATTTTATTGCTGTTCAGCAAATTACGAATTTTTATTAAGTCTTTATTAGGTGGTGATGAGCAGAATTAATTGAACGGAAAATTAAGTCTACTTCTGAATTACTCTTAATTGCGGTTTTGAGTTATTAATGTAGGATAAAATCTAAATTAGACCACAAAGAAGGGTTTGAAGATATTCCGTATTGAAAATGCTCTTAATCTTAATTAAAGATGTTTAAAATTCAGTTTCCGGATGACCGGTCTGCTGTTTGTTCGTCTGATTTTAGCACAATGAGATCTGTTAGAGATATCAATCTGAAGTTTTCGGTACTGATCATCCACCACAGATGCTAGAGAAATCTAGCAGATCTAACCCTTTACTTTCTCTTTCGCCATTTTGAAAATCCTCAAAAATTTGTTTCTTTGAATATCTTTGAGTGTTTTTACTGGGTTTGAAGATCGATTTCGATCATCTCGCGTCTCGATAAACTTTATCGTCGCATATTAGCGTTTGTTATAACTTAATTCGACGAATCAGTGTCTAAATATCTTAACTAATACTTTTACCAAAAAGGATAGGTAAGATTTTTATGCACTAAGTCGCCGAAATTTAAATCCAACTTTATAATTCCGTATTAGCTGTTGTTGCAGCTGCAAGGATTTCCTGTTGGATTGAAAGCTTAAGTTAGAACTCAACGTTAATATTTCCGACGATATTCTTTCAGCGCATCATGAGTGAGGATCGCAATTTGTTTTCTGTTAAACCGTCGACGTCGCGAAGTAGCAACAAAACATCGACAACGAAAGTATTGATACCGAAAACATCAGCAGCTCGATCGAAGGCTGACATTCGCATGGAGAAAGCTAAAAAACTTGCTGCAATGAAGCGCTCCACTGAAAAGCTCGGGATGATGAGGAAAGAAGAGGTTGACAAGCAAAAGCTGGTAGTTGAACAGAGTCCTGTAGTCACCATGTTTGGGCCAAATCGTTTATTCGATCAAGTGGTTAAGCCAATGCAGAAGTTTCCTGTTGATGTTCAGACGGGCGTTGAGATGATAGAACAACTGATCACTGTGCTTAAAAATGCTTGTAGTGTGTCAATCTTGGATACCGATCTGCCGACTCTTATAATAGTGTTTTGTGTCCAGATCGAAGCTAAACTGTTTGAGGCAGCAAGAGGGACCCCGTTTGCTTGCTCTGATCCTGAAGTTGCGAAAAGAGCTTGGAAGGTGAGGAAAGGTCTCCCAACTGCCATATTCCCTCTGTCTTATTACATTGAGCAGATTGGGAGGATTGAGATTGATGGTCAGCTATTGATTCCGACCTACACTAACCTCTACGCCTTCGCCAAGAAGTATCTGGCTAATAATGGTTACATGGATCTCACATGGAAGAAAATTCGACTTTACAATGATCTCTTGAAAAGGATCGGAAGGACTGTCAGCAATGCTTTTGTTCAAATTGATTTCGAACAAGCAAGAGGAACCAAAGCTCAGTTGGTGAAGAGTTATGATCAGGGCGGAGATCAATTGAAGGCTTGGTCTACTTGGAACATCGATGAAGATGCGCTTCTAGACGGAGCACTCTTTCAATTTTCACGTGCAGTCAGAAGTGATGAGGACGAAGGAGAGATAAGGATTCAGTGTCTAGTAAAAGCTGAAGGAAGTATTTCTCATTTTGTCAACTCCATCACAAACAGACTGATCTTCAAATAATTAATTGTGATTAAATTCTTCTCTCATCTATAAATTGATCAGGAAATTTCTGTATAATTAAGTCACTCCATGTTCTGGATTATTTTTCATTGAATAAAAAATGGCTCATCTTAATGCTAAAACGTGATTAAAACTGGACCTAATCTATCAAAATTAATCATCAAAATACCTTCAACAAAAAACAAAAAATACTTTGTTATAAGCCTTGCTTATAGAGGCTTGAAGCTGACTTAAAGCTGTCTTAAAATTAAAGTCCAAAATTAAGCTTGAAGCTCATTCAAAGCAAGCTAAAAGTTTAAAACTATCTTAAAGTTTAAGTCTGGCTTGAAGCTTTAAGCTGGCTTAAAGTTTATGACTTTAAGTCTTTAAGTTTGAAGCTGGTTTAAAGATTAACACTGACCTTAAACATGAGACTGACTTAGCTTAAGTCTGCCATCAAGCTTGAAGCTAACTCCAAGCAGACTAAAAGCTTAAGTGATTTTAAGCTTAAAGCTTCAGGTTCAACCTTAAGCTTAAACCTTGTTCTTTATTTAAAAATTAACTTTTTGTCTAAATATTTAAAGTTAATTTGATAGTGATTTTCAAAAATTACGGCACTGCAATTAAACAATCCCAGTGAAATCCACTTGATGTGATCTTCAATAAATTCAAGGTGCATTTTATGAGGTGGTTTTATTGTGAGCAAGCAGAAGCCATCTGGGCATGATTTGCCATCCAGGAGTCAAATCCACAATATGGCTAATTATTGTGAAATATGAATAATTACTTGTGCGCCACTGGAGGCAGCAATTTGTTGATGGAGTCTCGATTAGAGCATTGAAAATCACTCTCAAAGCGATGATACTTGCGATCTCATGAAGATTTATTGGTTCTCCCGCAACGCTATTTTGCCTTTAATTGAATATCAAGAGATGACTTCTTGGTGATCTTTATGAGAGAACTGACCTATAGGATCTTCAATCTTGTTGGATTCTGGTGATTTTGTAAGCCTCGTCAATCCGGTTGGTTGTTGTCTTTTTCGTTTCTTCTATCTCATAGAGTGGATTCTTTGTAAGAGTGGAAAAATTTGTTTGGGGCCAAATATTAGTGGTTGTTTGGTTGGAAATGAACCTTCACCTCTCCCACGATTCTTGGCGCCAACAAAGCATTTGAATCTCCATGATAATTAGATATGAATATCTCAAAATTAGATGCTAATTCGTTGTTGGAAATTTCGGGGAGGACATCCTCTTATGATAAGTCACGAGACTCAGTGACTCTCGCGCTGTTGAGGATCACCCAAGTGATCGAGAGATTATCGATGATCGTGGAGAGGTTAGATTTCACAATCAGACCGTGTCGTCCTTGTATCAGTGCTTGAGACTCACTAAATGACTTAATTATTCAGTGGTGCAATTAATAATTCTTCACACCATCTGGAGAGACTGAGAGTGATTATTTAATAGTGTTTTCCACAAACACTTAAAAAAGAAACCACCTCAACACGCGGTTCTGTAATTGTCCGGCTTGCACTAGATCAATTAGTTTGGACATTCAATCGATTATCTTCTCTGCTATATAACCAGGATATTTATAATTTAATGTGACTAAACGTACGCGAACGTGCGTCCCGGAAATTCATGTCAGGTGGACAAATTAGGCAAATTACAGTGATTTCTAATTAAAACTCACGAGGCTAAAAATAGCCATAGAGAGGCAAATTCCTGAGTCACAAACATAATTCCGTTGAAGTTCAATTGTGTTAAGATTTATGTCTAAAGAAGAGGGAAAGAAAAGACAATTTGTAGGACAAAAGATGGCCATCAAGGGGTGATTTATTTGAGATTTCAGTGACGCGGATTATGAAATTCACAAAGATGTGGAATTTATTGAAAATTTCCAGAAGAAAATTTAATAGAAATTGTAAGAGGGAGTATTTGAAGAATTTCCAAATATTCTAGTGGAAATCCTTCCATTATTTCCAGGAAAGAAATGTTTCCAGGATTTCCAGGAGAAATTCTTCCAGAATTCTCAATGGAAATGCAAAATTTCTAATGGGAATACTTCCAGAATTCCCAGTGAAAATGCTAAAATGAACTTCCCAAAACATTCTTATGGAAGATTTCTAGTAGAACTTCCAGTAAATTTCCAGATTTCATTATGATTTCCCCCCTTTATGGCTACGAAAGACACGATGCAGAGGAGATGAGAAAAAGACACGCGAAAATGTTCTTTGCGCGCACTGGTTTTCTGTTCGGGAGAGTGAGTTATTTTTGGAAGAAGACGAAATCCGGGTTCGTTGCTTGAAATTGCATTGATGTTTATTGATTGTCTCATGCTCGACATTTTTGGGCGCTCACTCGTTTCTTTTTGGCCAGAAGGCATGATTGTCTGGGGCTCCGTCCCTAAAAATAACTCGCACTGGCCCATCCGCATTGAATAATGTGTTTAAGAAAGGGAATTACCCACAAAAAAGTGCACTGAAGGGAGAAGACAAGGAAAAAACAATTATTTGGAAGTGAAAGAGACTTTTTGAAGAAGACGAAAAAATATGATATTCCCAAAATTGACCTTCTCAGTTCATTGTGTGTTGTGTTTTTCACGCAATATGATGTTTTCCATCTTCTACGCAAGGTTGGAAAAGTAATCACGGCTCTTATGCGCGAGCTTTTTGTTCTTGTCCCCAAAAATAAACATCTTAAAACACTAATCCGTCGATCATCATATAGGATGGGTTGCATTTGTCGACGAGAGATGATGAGGCTTGTAAAGATTAGTTTTGGTATGTGGATGTTTTTGGGCATTTCAATCCGGTAATGGATCATCTTTCATCAGGGTCAAACATTTAGTTTTTTTCTCCCTTAGCTGGTTTTTTCGCTCTTGAGCACGTCATCTTGCATTTTGGGTTCTCGAGGAAGTCTCCGGCAATTTGTGACATTTAATAATGCTTTTTTATCATGTCTTAAGTGTTTTTTGTCGAACCATTTATTACCCAGGCGCGTTTGTCTATTTTTAGCTGAGAAATGCCATTGATTTTGGGGGGCAAAAAGAAGATGATCACGAGATCTCTTGTCTTGCAATTTGAACATGATGAGCGTGTTTTTAAATGCTGGACGACAGAGTGATTAGTAGGTATAAAGTTTGAGGTCTCAGTTAAATACAAGTTATAATAAAAGTGTTAAATTTTAAATTGTCATTCCTTTTGTGAGGTTGATCTGAATATTGAAAAGCGCGATAAGATAGTCGCGCGCGCAAAGAGCTTTAAAACACTGAAATAAACCAACACGAATGTGGTCAAGTTCATCGATGAGATAACAATCCAATTGAATTTCCAGCTTCGTGTTCCATTGAATGTGAACTTCAGCGTGAAATCGCGCGATGTTGTGGTGAAGATTGGCAAGAAAACGCTCACTGTGGGTCTCAAAGGGCAGGAGCCGATCATTAATGGGGAATTGTGTGCTGAGGTGAAGATGGAGGACTCAGTGTGGGTCATTCAGGATAAGAATCACATTCAGCTGAACTTTGAGAAGGTCAATCAGATGTCCTGGTGGGATCGACTCCTGACCACAGATCCTCCCATCTCGACGCGTAAAATCAACCCAGAGCCATCAAAATTATCCGATTTGGATGGGGAGACTCGAAGTATGGTTGAGAAGATGATGTACGATCAGAGACAGAAGGAGATGGGACTGCCCACGAGTGATGAGCAAAACAAACAGAATATTCTCAAGAAGTGAGTCATTTTGCGTCAGAGCGATATAAATTCTTTGGGGAATCGCCAAATCTTTTATTTTTGTTTGCAGATTCATGGAGCAGCATCCGGAAATGGACTTTTCGAAGTGTAAATTCAACTGAAGCTTCCCCCATTCAGGTGATTTTATAATAATACACACATCTTTTTTCTCTAAACATTCTATACACAAATTGTTTGAATTTTTGCCACTCGATCACCGATCATTTGATCATAGAGATTATTTCTGTGAAACTATTACACAGCAATAAATTGATAATTGCAGAGATGCAACATGCAAGAAACATTTAATTAGTGTATCAAATTCCCGGCAAAATGGCAACTGGAAGTAACATGGGGTTGATCATAAAATGTGGAATAGTTTTGAAATTAAACTGGGTCAAAAATTTAAAATTCAAGATCAAACAAAATCTAACTAGTTGATTTTCTAATTCCAAAATGGCGGCTAGGATGTTTGATACTGATTTCAAAATGGCGTCCAGAAACCACAAAGGATTCAAAATAGAATGAATTGACTTGAAATTGAAATTTTGCTTATAAATTTGCTTTTTTTACATGATAAAAGTTGTGTAGCGCCCAATTTCTAGGATTTTGCTCCCGAAATCATAAAAAAAAATCAGCTATTAGCTACTAAAATGGCGTCCATGTTAGCACAAAATGATAAATTAACAACAGATTTCGTTCTCATCGAGTTTAGAATGATTCCCGCCATTTTAAGCCTCTTCAAACAGCTTAATAGCAAATAAATTGCTCTACTTCCCATTTTACAAACTTATTGACTGACCCAGTGTATTCTTTAATCGGTATTTGAAGCCAAACGTTTTGAGCCACAATGGCATTAGTGTATCCAGTGAGAGAAGTAAGATTATTGCACAATTGTGCCAAGGTCATGGCGTACGAGCAACAACCATCGAATTAATAAAATAAATTGTGTACAAAGGAATAGTAGCGCGTTCACTGTTAAAATAAGGTATCAGAAAATTACAATTTAACACTCTCTGGGATGATAGTGTCTCATGAGAGTTCACTTCAAAATGTGCGCCAGCACTTGTAGCGCTTATGGCAAAATAAGAACCAATTGATCGATGGTGCGATCTTCAAATTGACTCACACTCAAGAGAGCGCGAAACTGCAAAAACTCTAAATAAGGTGCTACTTTGGATGTTTAGAAAAATAACTTTGTGCATAAATTGAGAAAATGTGTGGGATGTCATAGAGGTATTTGATTCTTCGCGGGGGGATTCTTGAAAAATATATTCCACATAAATATCTCGTGTGTCTTTGAAACTTCAATCTGCCAGACACTTGAGGTAGAGATCCTCTGCGCCAACGAGTTAATTATCTTATGGTGGCCACTTAAGTGAGAGAACAACACCAATTGATCGGTTTTGAACCGTCATTTGGGGGCCGGAGTGCAACTTTCGTGATCTTCGAGTGATCCTCGATCACTGATCATCTCTTTGGTGGGTAGTGTTTTTTGAGCAGAAATTCTGCCATCTGTGCGCGACATCTTACAAATTTATTCACACGCTAAGCCTCTGCATCATAACATTCTTGACATTTTTGTTGGTAATTTTCAAGTATTCATCCGAATGTGAATGACTGCATGGGATGTAGAAGTTTGTAGCAGAAATTTAACGAAGTATCTGCTCAAAATTCTATTAGATTTTATTAGAGAATCTTTGAGAAGTTTCTAGCAGAAATATAAAGAAATATCTGTTCAAAATTCCATTAGATTTTTGCTAGAAAAACTTTAAGAAGTTTCTAGTAGAAATTTAACGAAAATAATGTTCAAAAATTCATTAGATTTTTACTAGAAATCTTCGATAAGTTTCCAGCAGAAATTTAACGAAATATCTGCTAGAAAATCTTAGATTAGTTTCTGGCAGAAGTTTAACGAAATTTCTGTTCAACACGCTAGAAAATTTACGATAATTTACGTTCTCTCCATCATAAAATTCTCGGCATTTTTGTTAGTAATTTTCAAGTGTTCATCCGAATGTGAATGACTCTGAGATGTTACGGCAAAAAATGCCAAGATGTGCCAGAAGCGACGTGAAAAAAAAAGAATCAAGAGAAACACATTAAGAGAAAAATGTTCTAGCGGTAAAGATAATTGTTGTTGTGTGTTGTAGAATTATTTCCATCACGAAAAATTATTTTAATGCAGTAACGGATTGAGCATAATTTTCGGTGTGATCGTACGTGATGATCAAGTATAAAGACAATTTTTGCTTCAATGCATTTAGAGAGACGTGAGATGGAATGAGGAAAAGGGGGCCCACGTGTCCAATACAATTAAGCACGCATATTTAATTTAATCTTGTTTCAAAATTGCAAAATGATCATATCGAATTGTAAATGTCTATGAATTTGTTGATCTTTCATCGCCAATCGATTGAGAATGAAATCTGTGGCCAACGTTTTGCACTTTGTGTATTTGAAACATTATATTTAACTGGGGAGTTTTATTAAATATTAATAGGTCATGCCAGTTACTTCGGCGAAAGACACTTGGCTGGTTAAAGAGTCAAAAGAATTTCCGCCTTCGAATCATATAAAGTGGAACGCCCCAGAAGGGGTGATTCAATTCATGAAATTCTAGTCAAATTCCCAGTAATTTCGCGGGATTTGTTAACCACGAAGTGTTCAATAAAAATTATTTACTTAACGAAGTTTCTGCAAAAAGATCGGAATTTCAACCGCAATTTTTTTCGAGGAATTTCTTATAAGAAGCTGGTTCAAAAAATCCTGAAATGACTAATAGAAATTATCGGAGTTTCATAAACTTAACGAAGATTTCATTAAGTTTTGCTAGAATTGTATAGCAAAAATTTTAACGAAGCTACTGCTAGAATTTGATCCATTTAGAATTTTTGAAATTTCTACAAACAATTTAACGAAATTCGATCAAAAATTTTAACAAAACTTCTGCTAGAAATCTTACGAAATTCTCTTTATTCAATGCTTCTTTTTTTACATCAAAGCTCATCAGTTATCGCTGCAAATTTTCCAACGGCCACATAATCATGTTTTTATCGTGACGAGTTAGATAATCAATGTCAAAATGTTTGTTTTTTCCCCTCGTTCAGAATTTGCTGCTCATAAAAAATTCAATGTAAAACAATAACCCAACAGCGTAGAGTTGATTATACTGTCTTCAGAGAGTTGTGTTAAGTGATTTTGTTAACAAAGCACGATGACTTTTTTTGTAGTGCGCGCGCAAAGAATTTACTAACATTTCTTTTGTAATAATTTGGCACTTGTTTTTCTCGCACCAAACAGTTTCTTTCTCTCTCTCTCTTTCTGTTAGTGACATTTTTTTGCTTCATTCGCGATCTTTTCTTTCGTTGTTTGCTCCCTGGAGATCATATATTACACAACATGATCCACAATCGACGGGTTTTGTTAAAGAAGCAGATAAATTGCGAAAGATGCTTTTTTTGTGTTTGGTACTTCGAACCTCAAATACTCCACTTGTAGCACCTCGTTTTCGCATGATACAGAAGGTATTATGAGATGAGACGATCGATTGTGATTCGTTGCGAAAAAATCATGGTCAAGTAGTCACTATGGGAGATGTGAAGATCACTCCTTTTATCTTGACACAATCACTCAAAGTGAAAAAAAAGACGATGTGCATAATCTCTCGATTGAGACATGAAATCAAACACGGAAGTTGTTGGTACTATTTAATTAGCCGATTCAAGAAAAGATTCCGACGATAATTTTTAACAAATATTTTTCCACATTTTTTCCCTCTGACGATCATCGATTGTTACCAACAAGTGGGAGTGATGATCTTCAGGGTTTTTCTCGTCGCCACTCGATCACCATAATGTTTTCTTTGCACACCAAAATATTTGTCTGGAATTTTCCAGGAACCAACGAAAAAAAAGATATATAAACACAGATTTTGAATAATAAAAGAAGCCAAAAATTTACTGGAGATAATTCAATTCAACTGGCTTCAAAAATTCTTTCGCAATTATTTTACACAGTGATTTACGTCTCGCGACACGCTTTTGTGATTAAATTGAGCATGATCTGGGTAATGTTTTAAATTCACATAATAGTTTTTTGGGGTGTTGCAAATGAAGACGTGCACTTAAAAAAGTGCTGTAAAATTGAAATACTTTTATATGTCAAATAAAATTGAGATATTATGGAATATAGAGTGGAAAAAAGTGCGATAAAAGTGCTAAAGAATTTACAATTGTGGCACACTTTTGATGTTATAAACATGAGAAATTTTTTTATTGCTTTTCTATTCTTTCTTTTACAATTGGGTTTCATTGAATATCTTTTGAATATTCAATAATATTTTCATTGCATAATGGAAAAGTGTTAGAATTTGAGGATTTTACGCTTTTTCAAGTCATTCTTAACAATAAGTGTTGTTCCCCTGAAGTATAGCGTTAAATGAAAATCATTTTAAAAAGCTTCCAGAACATTTTATGAGGTTATCTGAAAATTTTGAACAGCTTTAGGGCCAATTCTGGACCTTTTGAAAAATTTCTCCTGTGTTTTCTGACTTTAAGAAACAAAAGATTAAACCTTTAAATCTTTACGTATTAAATCACATTGTGATTTGAATGAGAAAATGGCAAAATTTTCAAGCAATTGCACAAAGTATTGAATTGTATTGCCATCATTTACACAGTTTGGCCTTTTGCTTCGCTCTTCTCTGGCAGATTTATGATTTTGGTGCATTTCTGGAAATAATCTAAGCGCAATATAGAAGACTTATGATTATTTGATAGAAACTTGTACGAATGTACAACATTGTGCTAAGAAGACGTTCTATGCTTTTCAATCAACTGATCCTCTCCTCAATAGTGCAGAGATTATCGCTGTGAGATACATACTAATTTGCTCTTAAGCATCAACACGTAAATCAGCGTGTAATTTGCAATTTATTACTCAAGAGTTAGAAAAAGGTGAGAGGGAGTGGTTTTGTGATCGATTAATTATCTTTGCTGATTTTTTATTCAATTATCGCGTGAGGATGATGAGTATTTATAGTAATTGCGGAGACAGAATTTTCTTGTTAGAATGTTTGTAAAAGTTTGTTCTTTTCCAACACAAAAGTAACAAAATGTTTGTAAATTATTTTGTTAATCTTTTGTTTTAAATTTGTATATTTTTAAGGCGAAAATTATTAACAAACATTCTTGCTTAAGTTAATCAAATAGACAAATTTACAAACAAATTTGTTATTTTGCATAAAAATTTTAACAAAACTTTTGTATTAATGAAATTTCACAAGTGATTCCATTCAGAATTTGCAAGTGTGACTATCTGCACGTTTCACGCCAATAGATCAATTGACTTATTTTAATGTTCAATCATAAAAATGCTCAATTGATTCCTTTTGAAGTCTTTCGCTGCAATTTTTCTCATGATCACGTGTGACATCTTAATTGCTGGTGCAATAAAGCAATGGAATTTAGTGGGAATTCTCACAATTGCAATTTTACTTGGTGATTTATTGTGCAGACTCTTTAGAGTTGTTACATAAAATTCAAACAAATGCAAAAGGAAAAAAAAACTTTATGAATTTATGAATGAAACATCAAGATCACTTGACAAACTCCGAAGATCACTCACGATCACATTTTTTATTTTAATATTTATTAGATAAAAAAAGACAGAGACTTGCTCGAGATCTGCTGGTTGTTGCTAACAATGCGACAAATTAATTAACAAGGTGTTTCCCCTCATTTTTTAGGCGGGAAAATTATGCTCTAGCCGAGGCCCTCGTTTTGTCTTTTTTTTCCCTCTCGCATTTTCCATCGACACAGTGGCTCTTTAAGGTGGATTCTCATAGTAAGTTTTATGGGTCAAGAGTCTCACTGGTTAAAATACAATGAATTTTTCTTAATTAATTTCCTCTCGCATTTCCCCTTGGCTTTTTTTTTTACTGTTTTAGCCGTTTTGTTCTAGTCGAAGACCTCAACTTTCAGACTTATCACGGTACGTTGGAGATTAAAATGTTAGGTTTTTCGACATCTCTTGATGCATTTGGACAATTTGGACAACTTAAAAGTCACTTTAATTAAATTTTGGCAGCATTTGCTTTTTGAATTCCGCATCTCACACGGTATTATAAATGAAAAAAATGTAATTGAGATCAATTAATGGTGTTGAAATTAGCACAGAGAATATGAGAGATGATTGCAAATTCACGCAGTTCATATCCAGGAAGAAGAAAATGATTTATATGCTTTTTTCACGCAATTTCTCTCCATACCTTCAATATTGTTGCATTCACATGGTAATTCATGATGTTTTTCGGGCTCTTTTCACTCAAATTTAATTTTTCTATATTTAGCAGAAATATAAATGTTCCAATCTTTTGCTATTTATTTTCTGTTTTTTACAAAATCACTTTTGCACAAGATCTATTCCAGGATGCTAAATTCCATCTAACTCATAATGGCACAACAAACTCGTCCAATAAATTCAAATTAGTGAAAATATTATTCTTTTTGATTTGTTGGAAAAATCCACAGAAAAGATCGCGATCTTTTGAGACTTTGGCGCTTTTGAGACTTGCCTTGATCACCAAAAAAAAGTGGATTGGTTTCTCTTGGAGCACACTCCGCGACAACGGCTGTGCTTCGACTGACTAACACGGCTGAGATGCCGGCTCAGATATATGGGCAATGAAACAGCTGGAACGATCGCCCCGCGATCGCGTCCAGGCGAAGTTGTTCGCGCGAGATGAAAAAAAATACAGCCAAGACCAGCTGTTTCAGTTCCATTCTAAATCTCATACCGATCTAATGAGCATTAATTAATTACATTCATTCGTTTTTACTCCAAACACGTGGATCCGCGATCTTTTCCGGTCCTTTTTCTCGCCTCGTCTGCACGAGACTCACCAATCCCTGACAAAATTGAGATCAGCGATCTCTAAACCAATGCACGAGGCGCATAAGTTATATAGTCACGGTGACGTCAATGAGAAGTTCTTTTTTTGGCTTTTTTGCTACACTTTGTGCATGGCACGTTTTGAAGAGGTATATTGCGTTTCCCAAACTCCCATTCAATTTCGTATGATTTACAAACCATTAAATTATCACAGATCAAAACAAAATATCTACAAAATAAATAATTTTCTTAGCAATTTGTAAAATTAAGAAACAAATACAAACTTCTTTGTTGAAGTTTGTAGTTTTTTGTTACAATTACAAATTAGTAGGAAATTTTTCTTGTAGAATTTTGTTCTGGTTTGCAAAATTTTAATGTCTAGAACTTGATTTGATTTAATTGAAGACACTTTTACAAAGCTTTTGCTAATTTTGAACTCGAAATTACAAATTTTTACAAACCTTTTAAGAAACAATTGCGGTCAGAGTAAAGAAATATTTTACGTTTCCAAACTTGCAATTCAATTATCTGATTTCTCTATTCATCCACGATCAATTAAGTTGCTCGTGCATTGCAAAATTTTTAATGGTTTTTCCCCGAAACACTTTTTCTCATCTCCATCGATAATATTTGTCATAAAGATTACGTGCCGATGTCCAACAACCTTGACAAGGTTGAGATGCTGTGAATCACTTCGGGAGAAATTGATTAGCAATTCAACGGTGATTCTTCGGAGGCGTCCAAATTATTCTAAATGGTGTTTTTTTGGCTTTTCAATTTACAGATTGAGTTATTAATAGCATAAATATGGTCGGTAAGTCCGGATTGTAAACACCGGATGTTAGTAAGGAATGCCCTGTTGCATAAAGACTAATAAAAACCACAAAAACTTGTCTGTTAAGACATTAGTAAAATTTTCTAGTTGAATGCTTGTGGCCGAAGCGGTTTTAAATGTGCAACAAATTGCATTTCCGTAAAGAATAATTTCAGGTGCTCGGGGGGGATCAGATATTTCTGGCTTAATCTTGAAAGTCATTTTCCAGTTTTAAGCACAAAATTTCAGCAGAAAAGGGAAGAAAGCGAGTAACTAAACCTATAAATTCAAATTTTTATTATTTTTTAAATGATTCCTTTAACAAAAATTTCTTTTTGCTTTGTAATTCAAATTCCTAATCCGTTTAATTAGACGTGATTCAAAATTATTATGCACCTTAATACAGTTTAAAATGACTCAATTTCCATTCGATGGAAAAATGACTATTTTCCGCGTATAAAATTGCGCCTGAAGGCATTCTGCAGGTGGCAAAGAAAGTGTCCATTTCTGTGACAATATCACATTTTTTTCTAGGCCGCTCTTATGTTGAAACAATCCATGGAGATAATTTCCCTCAAACATTGTGCATGTGGAAATGATTAAATAAGCATATGTTAGCACAATTGACGGTGTGATTTATTGCAGAGTGAAAAATGACCTAATTTTCTCGTCATCGACACGATTTATTTGATGGTTGGATGAGGTGCACTTTGTGCGCTCATCATTGGAATATTATAAGAGTGTTGGTGGCATTTTCAGAACTTAACATCGCACAGGAATTGCACAATTCCCGCGGACGCAAAAAAATCACAACCATCGTGTCACGGTGTCGTGATGTCTTAAATGGATTTAAATATCCCCACAGCTACGGGGCAATTTTAATTAAATTTATGTGATTCTAACAAATATATGATATTACCATCTCATGATTTATGCCATTATTTTGCCCGCAATTCTCCATTTTTGCTCTTCTTACGCGAAAAATTCCTTTGTGTGACGACTTTTTGCCTTTAATTGAGTGGTATTGAAATTTTTCGTGGGATTAAACTAACACCTTCTGCTGGTTGTCTAATGGTTTTAAAGTTCCTCGCAGGGGAAAAAGTCATCACTCATTTGAGTTTAAACAAAAATTCCAAGCTATTGCAGTGCAACAACAAAATTGATTTAACAATTTACCCAAGAAACATTTTCAAGTAATAAGAGGCCACCTTGTGTTTCTCGGATAGAGAGAGCTTTAGAATACAGCAAGGACAACATGAGAATCACAGAGTTCACAAGTTAATTTGACATTCTCATATAACTTTTCATCTACTTGGGATCAAATGTGCATAAATTGCGCTCAATTGTTGTTTCAAGAAACACTCTCTAATGGCCAAGCCCTAAAAGTGATTTTCGAGGGGTTTTAAGGCTCTTGCAGAATGCGTTAAAAAATATTTCTTTGATCATCATTTTTTTGGCATTTTGCAAGCCGAAAAAGAAGGCTCTTCTCATCTCGAAATTCTGCTGCGTGAAAATTAGTGCGAAAATTTATTATACAATTTTATTATAGGCGTCCAACGGCAAAAAGTGGAAACATTTGACTTAATTGTCTGGTCATGAAGTGTGTGTTAAAGTGACGGTGAAGATGTCTAAGATAACTTTTGTGGAGTCTGAGTGAAATCCACCAGAAATCTCAGTCATTAATCACAGATTTTTTTGTGCTCCAACATCCACTCCGCCTCATTGATAATTGAAGTAGCTACGAAAATCCACTGAAAAATGGTTAGAACATGAAGATTTTGTCAATATTGAGAGTACAATTCTCTGGCCATCGCGAAAAAAAACAGTCACGACGCCAAAACACTTCACAATTGATGCTAAAATAAATTTCCTTATTCAGAGATTTTAATTAAGCAGGTAATTAAACCTCCTGCTTATTTTTTGTGCGAGTCTCTCTCACCGAAAAAATTAATGATGGATATTCTCTTGTGCTATTGAAGACCCCTCGATTGAGCATTTTGGCGTTGGAAGCCCCCAATGAGAGTGAGAGTGAGCTAGAAATTTTCACTTTTACCCATTTGAAAATCTACATATAATTGACGATGAAAGACGTGAAATTTCAATTGTTTCTGCAAAGCACATTTGAGGTCAGGAGGGAAATATCTGTCTCAGTAATTGCCCACCATTTCCGGGGTTTGGGAACAAAAAGATGCGG